>MU012857.1:54595-67768 GCA_011074415.1 Stictonetta naevosa | reverse complement strand
ATTTGTTTTAATTTTTTTTGTTTTATTTTACTTCATTTTTTTTTTTGAGTGGTCCTTTGGTGACCATGGAGTTGAACTTAATTCTTGTGGGTCCCTTTCAACTAGGATATTCTATGGTTCTATGATCTGCAAACTCAGTATATCTGTGAGTCCCATGTCCAGATTATTCATTAAAAAATACAGAGAACTGGCCCCAGAATGGAACCCTGGGGAATCCTACTAATGACTGTCTACCAGTCTAATGTAGCCCCATTTATGTTATCTCCTTGAGCCCAAACCATGAGACAACTCTTCAACCATTTTATTACCTAGTTGTCTAGTGAGAGGCATGGCCTTGAACAATCTTTTGAGAAGAATTCTTCAGCAGTATTGAATCATTTCCTTTACTAATGCTAATGAAACCTGACATACACATCTTCTCAAAAGGTATGTGTAGACTTCTATTATGTAGTTAATTGAGTAACATTGCATTAATGAATACTTTTCAAGAGCCATGATGATGATTTGTTTATGTTCTCAAGTGCTGTGTTCCTATTATTAGCAATTCAATCTCATTTCTTTATTTACACAGTGGCAGGTATGTGCTTATAAACAGTAAGAACTTATCCTACATTATCCTACATTAGGTAAATACAGAGGTCATTCTTTTTTATTAACACTATTTTACATATCAAAACACTTGACCTCATTAATTTTGTGTTTCCTTTTAATATTCTCTTGATTTTGTATTCAAATATTAAAAAGCTGGAAGTCGGAAGATACAGTGCTAAAACCCATAGTGTTTGTTCTTGTTCCTGATTTTATGATTTTCTCCTGTCATTCCTGTACCTCTTTGAGAAACAAATTTCCTGCAGGTTTCACTGCATCTGGTTAGAGGGCCCTTAATCCAGCCTTTCTTTGATTGTGCTCCTGCACATGGCAGCAGCCCAGGCTTCAGCTGTAGTCTAGGGACACTGGCATCCTGCTTTTGGCCCCTTCTCACTGGAATAAAGCATAAACACTACGTCCTCTCAGTGCTTTCATATAGTTTTGTCTCCTCCAATAGACCTAGTTGCCTCCTCCAATAGTCCTGTGTGGAACTCATTCTTCTTTTCATTTTTGTTGGATGGAGCCAACTATGCGCAGAGAAAGCACTAAGCTCCTTGGGCTCTGACACATTCTCCTTGTCTGTTTCAGAATAGCGTTCATGAGCTGGATATAATGTTTGGATCCAATACATATTTAAAACATAAGGTGCAAAGGTGTAAAATTTGCTCACAAACTATTTTAAAATTATATATATATCTATATATGAAATATTTTTATTCTTGTTGTTAATCTGTTTTTATGCCTGGTTAGTTTACTGATGGAAAGATAGTCCATTTGACAATCAAGAGCATATCTTCAGAGGCATCAGAAAGGATCTAAAAGGGGAACTGTTGTGAGCAGTTGATCACTCTTTGATTAATTTAGCAAAAAAACAATAATCAACTACATATTACAGAAGGAAAGGAAAGGAAATGTAGATGAATATTTAAATAAATTGATTAGGTTTTTAAAAAAAAAAAAAAAGTTTTGTCTCTGAGAACAGACTCTTTAATTTTATTAATTTTTACCTTACTCTGAGATTTTTCTGAGCCTTTTGCTATTCTGCTAGTTGTGATGAACCAGAAGTTGGCAAAAGAAATTCTTATGGAGATAATCACAGTGCCTTTGTGGGATGGAAAATGAAATTTCATATTGACTTAACCTTGCAGTATTTATCTGGAAAGCTAGCACCTCCATTTACCCTTAATAGTAAGGTTAAGTTGTGATAGGGTAGGTCACACCTCTCAAGTGTGAATAAACATGAAGTTAAATATGATGCATAAAATCTGAACCGGACTACAGAAATAAAACTTTTTATTTATTTATTTATTATCTGGGGCATGTGACTATGTGAATATACAATTACTAACTAACATGCAGAAGATTTTGAAATAAATGCCTTCTGAAACCTGCAGTAAACAATTCAATCAAAGCAGGCTGTCAGTTTCATATGTCATTTTCATATTTCATTTCTAGTTCTAATACTCTGCTTGTAGCCTTGATTGGGCAAAAGTGATATTTATAGAATAATTAGTCTAAACACATACTTCATTTATCATCAAATAAATTAAGGTTAGACACTATGAGCTAAAATAAAGATAATGACTTATAAGCTTTCATTTATCTATATCAATGCATAGTATAAGGAAAAAGCATTGCTGGACAGACAGCTGGGACCAAAGATATAAAATGTATTTCAAGTATCTTTAATGTCAACACAGAACAATTCTGCCCAAAGATGGTCCCAGTACTTCTGATGGCTTCATAGCAGTGAGGATAATTAGAGCCCTGGAATAAGAAAGGAGGATGGTTAAAGTTTATTTTTGGTTTGTTTTCTGAATTTTTGTTTCCTGAAAACAAGCTGGCTTCAGAAGTCTCTTACTTGCATACAGAGTATTGGGCACAACATTTACACAGACAGAAATTATAGAAGACAAAATCCAAATATGATGATCCTTGAATCTCTGTGTATTCCCCATATATGTGAAAATTAATAACATCTTTTTCTCTCTCTGAAGGACCTGAAAATAAAAGTAGGAAGGTAAAATGATTAATAATCAATTTTCTTCAGCTTAACCATTCAAAAAGTTCATAGGGTAAGAGTCAAAACTCAGTACTGATATATGTTTTAAAAGCCCTTAAACCTTTGCCCACTGGCTTTGTCACAAAAAGTAAGAATAAAAAAAGATGTTATGATATTTTCCAGGAAATTTCATTTCTATTTCTCTGAAGGAACTTGAATTTTGATTGACTTCTTCACTACTGTGAACAAAAAGTAGAATCCTTTACAATTTTTCAGTTGAGGTGAAGGTGGAAAATAATAATGGTCATTAATTGAGGAGATCATTAACATCTTCCTGTTTACTTTCTGACTTCCTTCTTTGTGAGGGGGAGTGGGAGGAGAGAAGGGTTTTCAGGAAGGGCAATAATTTTCCATTAAGAACAGTGAGATCTTTTTGAGATCCTTTACAAAGCATTGTGATTGTCTAATGTGTGAATTATACTTGATTAGTCACTTATCTCTGCAGAATAATTCTGCTGTCCACAAATGCACATGGCACTGGAAGAGTAAAATTTTATTGCTGCTTCTTTTATGGTTGCTTGGGCAGAATTGTTCAGTGTTGACATTAAAGATACTTGAAATACATTTTATACTTTCAGGAGCTTAGTGATATTTTGAATTTTTAAAACTATTTAACCACTGAAACCATTAAAGGAATAGTGGTCTTCCCTCATCTTTCCCTTCCCACCATTCTTTTCTATTTTTGCAGTCAGTGTTATTGTCAAAACTTACTTTGTAATGTACATATTCTAGGAGTATCTGGAAATTACACTCTAGTGGTTAGTGTTTGGTGAGTAACCCAGGCAAAATGGCCTCCAGTCAGATGTCAGATGTAAGTATTGTATTGTGCTGTAAAAGACCGTGCTCTTGCTGTAAAATTACTCAGTTTTCATTACAATAAGAATCAACAATGTTTAGTTGTTATCTAAAGGATTTTCAATTGTTACAGCTTTCATAGCTAAGCTAAACTAGAAAAATCTTCCACCGTCTTTGTAGGGGGAAATGTATGGCAACACAATGTACTAAAATGCCTAAAGGATAATTTTAAAATCACACTTCTATGCTAATTAATATATTGTCCAGAAAGTAATGATTATGACTCACTATTCTTCTAGCTCAGTATAGCAGGAGAAAGCCAGCTATGCTATACACAATGCCTTTTCATATATCAGACAGTCATATATTTCATGATTACCAGACTCATAAGTAGGCCTAGTATGTATCAGCTCATTATAGTCTATCAGTGTTTATAAAGACAGAGGATGACAAAATATAGATAAATTCCTTACATGTGCTTCAGCATTTATTACGTAAGAATGCAATTGTCCAAAAGACATTGTCCTAAACATTTTTTTGAAAGCCTGTAGATAATATGGGACAAATATATTCTTTTTTGTTTCTTTTTGTTTTTATTTTAGGACTTCAAGATTCAGAGACCCACTGCTTGATGCAATAGCTGCCATTTTAAATTGCTTCATATCTAAGAAGTATATTTGCTTAATTTCTAAGGGAGGGGAGGGGAGAAGAGGGAAGGGGAGAGGAGGGAAGGGGAGAGGAGAGGAAGGGAGGGGCAGGGACTCCATGCTCCATTAATGAGCATGATGTCATATGGTATAGAATATTCCTCTGGTCATTTTGGGTGAGCTGTCCTGTTTCTGTCCCCTCAGATTCTTGTGCACTCCCAGCCTCCTCACAGGCAGGGCAGCATGAGAAACTGAAAAGTTCTTGACTCGCGTAAACACTGCTCAGCAGCATATTTCTATCCTGGGGTGAATTAGGAAGAGTGTCGCCAGAAAGTCAAGGTAGGTGATCTTCCCACTCTGCTCAGATCTGGTGAGACCACACATGGAGTATTGTGTCCAGTTCTGGGCTCTCCAGTGCAAGATGGACTTGGAGCAACTGGAATGAGTCCAGTGGAAGGCTAAAAAGATGATTAAGGACTTGCAGCATCTGTCATATGAGGAGAGGTTGAAAGAGCTGGGCCTGCTTATCTTGAAAAGAGAATACCGAGAGGGAATATAATCAGTGTGTATAAATAACTGAAGGGAGGGTGTCAAGGGTATGGGGCCAGACTTTTTACATTGTTACCCAGTGCCAGGACAAAAGGCAATGGGCTCAAACTGACATATAGGAAGTTCCATCTGATTATGAGAAAACACTTTTTTTTTACTGTGAGGGTGACATAGAGCTGGAACAGGTTGACCAGAGAGGTTGTGGAGTCTCCTTCTCTGGAGATACTCATAACCTGCCTGGATGTTATCTTGTGTAAAGTGTTCTAAGTGACCCTGCCTGCCAGGAGGGTTGGACAAGATGATATCCAGAGGTTCCTACCAACCTCAACCATTCTCTGTGATTCTGTGTGATTCTCTGCCATTATATAAAATTTCTTCTTCATAATAACTAATTAAAAAAGTAGGAGCAATACTGATTAAAGAAGTTCTTGTTGACCATTTTGCTGAGAATCAATTTTAATAGTATTACCTTTGACATAATATCATTTTCTGTTGAGTCATTCAGATACATCTTTGATACCCATCATTGAAAGAGTTCTGAATAAGACAGCAGATCTCTCTAAACTACAGTCTGTGGTCCTAAAATTGTAGTAACTCAGAAAAACAGATTTGTTAAACAATCTTTTTAGAAGGTAACATTAGAAGGTAGTCTACCTAGACTTCAGCAAGGCCTTTGACAAGATCTCCCATAGTGTTCTCCTGGAAAAGCTAGCAGCCCATGGCTTGGAAAGGTGCACTCTTTGCTGGGTTAAAAACTCGATGGATGGCCGTCCAGAGAGTAGTGGTGAATGGAGTGAAGTCCAGCTGGCGACTGCTCACCAGCGATGTTCCCCAGGGGTCGGTGATGGGGCCCATCCTCTTTAATATATTTATTGATGTGTGTCCTGGTTTCAGTTAGGATAGAGTTAATTTTCCTCCCAGTAGCTGGTAGGGTGCTATGTTTTGGATTAGGATGAGAAGAGTGCTGATA
The DNA here is from genome assembly GCA_011074415.1 of Stictonetta naevosa. Lineage (NCBI taxonomy): Eukaryota > Metazoa > Chordata > Aves > Anseriformes > Anatidae > Stictonetta > Stictonetta naevosa. Next base: position 62,157 of record MU012857.1, on the reverse strand, counting down.
ACATGCTGATGTTTTAATTGCTGCAGAGCAATGCTTACACCAAGCCAAGGACTTTTCAGCTTCTCGCTCTGTCCTGCCAGCGGGCAGGCTGGGGGTGCAGCAGGAGCTGGGAGGGGACAGACCCGGGACAGCTGACCCAAACTGGCCAAAGGGGTATTCCATACCATCTGACGTCATGCTCAACAATATATAGGGGTGGCTAGCCAGGGTGGGGCACCGGCTGCTCGGGGTTGGGCTGGGCATCGGTCAGCGGGTGGTGAGCAATTGCATTGTGCATCACTTGTTTTGTACATATTATTATTATTATTATTATTTTGTATTTCTGTCCCTAATAAACTGTCTCTATCTCAACCCACAGGCTTCAGTTTTTCTCGTTTCTCTCCCCCATCCCAGAGAGGGAGGGGGGAGGGTGAGCGAACGGCTGTGTAGTGTTTAGCTGCCGGCCAGGTTAAACCACAACAATGTGGTTGAAGGAATTAAGTGTACCTTCAGTAAATTTGCAGATGATACAAAGATGAAGGGAAGTGTTGATCCTCCACAGAGTAGGAAGGCCCTGAAGAGGGACCCAAACAGGAAGGGTTGATGGGCAAAGGCTAGTGGGGTGAGGTTCAACATAGCTAAGTGTTGGGTCCTGCACTTTGGTCACACCAACCCCATGCAGCACTACAGGCTTGGCGAAGAGTGTCTGGAAAGCTGTGCAGAGGAATAGGATCTGGGGTTGCTGATTGACGCTTGCCTGAATATGAGGTGACAGTGTGCCCAGGTGGCCAAGAAGGCCAACAACACCCTGTCTTATATAGGGAACAGGGTAGCCAGGAGGACCAGGGAGGTGATCGTCCCCCTGTGCTCAGCTCTGGTGAGGCTGCACCCTGGGTATTTTGTTCAGCTTTGGGCCCCTGAGAGGAAGTTGTGGGGAGCTGGGAGCTGGCCTCTTACAGATAACAAGTGATAGGACTAGAGGGAATGGCCTCAAGTTGTGCCAGGTAAGGTTAAGTACGGAAATTAGGAGACATTTCTTCTCAGAAAGAGCAGTCAAGCTCTTGGAATGACTTGCCCAGGGAGGTAGTGGAGTCACCATCTCTGGGGGTGTTCAAGGAAAGGTTGGACATCGTGCTTGGGGACATGGTTTAGTGGGTGATATTGGTAGTAGGGTGATGGTTGGACCAGATGATCTTGAAGGTCTCTTCCAACCTTAATAATTGTGTGTGAAGTGTGTGAAAAGTATGTGAAAATTCTTGTTCACTTTTACTGTCTTAGGCAATTTGCAAAGAAAAGATTTTTGTAAATACAGCTCTTTCACTTACCATCAAGCCAAACACTAGTGCTGATGATAATTCAAAGATAAAAAATGTATTCAGTACATTTTGTATAGTTTGTTGGTTGTCAGCAAATATTTCACTAAATCATCAGATCTTTACTATTTTAAGTTATTTGCTAATTTATTCTGTAAATAATTACTGGACACTAGATCATTTGTGTACAATAATTACTATCCACAGGATCACAGAGTGGTTTAGGTCAGAAGAGAACTCTGCAGGTTATTTGGTCCAACCTTCCCGCCCAAGCAGGGACACCTAGACCATGTTGCCCAGGTCTGTGTCCAGATGGTTTCTGAAGATCTCCAAGGAGGGGACTCCACTACCCCTCTAGGCAACCTGTTCCATCACTCACACTGTAAAAAAGTGTTTGCTGATGTTTAGACAGACCTCTTGTGTTCCAGTTTGTGTCCCTTGCCTCCTGTCCTGACACTAGGCACTACTGAAAAGAGCCTGGCTCTCTTTTCTTTGCTTCTTCAGGTACTTATACACATTGATAAGATCCCTCTTGAGTCTCCTTTTCTCCAGGCTGAACAGTGTTAACTCTCTCAACCTCTCCTCATAGGAGAGGTGCTCTAGTCCCTTGATCATCTCAATAGCCCTCTGTTGGATTCTTTCTAGTGTGCCCAGGTCTTTGTGGTACTGAGGGGCCCAGAACTGGACACAGAACTCCAGATGCAGCCTTGCCAATGCTGAGTAGAGGGGAAGGTTCACCTCTATTTACCTACTGGCAATACTTTGTCTAATGTGACCATGGATACTATTAACCTTCTTAGTAGCAGGGGCACATTGCTAACTCATGTTCAACTTGACAAGCAGGACTCCTGGGTCTTTTTGTACAGAGCTGCTTTCCAACTGGGTGTCCTGCAGAATATACTGGTGCCTGGGGTTGTTCCTCCAGAGGCACAGGACTCTGCACTTCTCCCTGTTGAACATGTGAGATTTTAGTCAGCCCACCTCTCCAGCATCTGGATGGCTGCACAACCCTCTGGTGATTCAGCCACTCCACCCAGTTTTGTGTAATCTGTGAATATACTGAGGTTCACTCTATCCAATCAATTAATGATCTGGATGAAGGGACAGAGTGTATCCTCAGTAAGTTTGCAGATGTTACAAAGCTGGGAAAAGTGGGTGATATGTAGGAGGTTTATGCTGATTTGGGGTAGACTAATCCCAGGTACCAGTATTGGGTGCCACCAACCTGGAAGTTTTGGAGAAGTTTTACAGAAAAGGATCTCAGGGTGCCACAGCAGAATGGGACAGCAGAATGATGGAATGATGGAATAATAACAGTGTGACCTTGCCACCTGGGCTGCATTAGGTGGAATGTTGCCATCATGCCTAGGGAGGTAGGTAATCCTTTCCCTCTACTCAGCACTAGTGAAGACTCACCTGGAGTACTCTGTCCAGTTTGGACTCCCCAGTACAAGAGAGATGGAGCTTCCACATATAATATGGCAAATAACCATTGAGATGATTACTGGATTGGAGCATTTTTTTTGAGAAAAAGCTGTGAGAGCCTGGAGAAGAGAAGGCTCAGTGAGGATATCACCGCTGAATACAAATAACTGAAGGCAGAGAACCTTTAAATAAGGCAGAGAGAGCCACAGTCTTCCCAGTCATGCTCAGTGATGAGACAAGAGGCAGTGGGCAAAAAATGAAACACAGAAGATTCCCTCTGAACAAGAAGCAATTTTTCATTGTGAAGATGAGTCAAGTAAAACAAGTTGCCCATAAAGGTAGTGGAATCTCTCTCCCTGGAAATGTTCACAAGTCATGTGGACATGGTCCTGAGAGTGCTTGAGCACGGGGATTGAACCAGATGATCTCCAGAGTTCCTTTCCAACCTTTACTGCTCTGTGATACTGTGAAAGGAACCATGAAGTGGAAAACCCATTTTGCTTGCATATGACCTCTTCTACAAGATTTTAGTATTGCTACTAACCACAATAACATATATCCTGGTGGGACGTTTATATGAAAGAAAGTGTTGTTACTGCTTTTGTGAAACTAATTTTGTTTCCTCTTTTTTCAGCATGAATTGGCTGATTCATTCACAGTGTATTATGATTAAATGTGTAGCAACATTCTAATATCTTAGGACATTATGCATTTTCTTCAAGAGCAGGCAGTTTGACAACATGTTAGGGGAGGTTCATATTTGCCTGTACTCATGAAATTATTCTCTGAGAAAAGTTATGTTCTAGGCCACAAATGTTGAGTTCTAACTGGTAGAACTGTATTTCATCTGGTAGAGTGGAAATCTGAGTTGTGAAGATAACTCTTCTCATGCTAGTTTACTATGTTAGTGTTAAGTAAATCTGTCTGAAAGGTTCCTGAGTATTAACAAAAAACTCAGTACAACTGTATGTTTGTCCTCACTTTAGTATATCCTCACAGTAGGTTTGATATAATGAGCAAGGGAAAAAAAATCCACCACCTTTGTAAAGTTCATTCTACAATCTGTCATCAACACCCATCAAAGACATTGAATTTCAGAGGTACATGGTGCTAAGATGAAATCTGATTTCCAAAACTTAACATGCAAAGCTGTCCTGCTATGGAAGACATTTGTTCATAAGACAGAACTGCTTATGTATGCTTGGCAAACTGCACATCTTCTGTCACCTGATGATGGTCCCACCTCAGTACTAAGTTACATCTTATCACTTGTACAGATGATGTGATTTTGCACTCTTTGGTTATTAAGCAAGGACTGTGAGAAGCTTAGGAGCTTAGAACATTGTTTTCAAGAATTCTGTTAGGATTACCATATTCTGAATAATCAAGATTCTTAGTATGCAAAGAGGCTGAGATTACTTTTTCATTCTGACAGCAAGCCTGTATCTGTACTTGAATAAACAAGTGCATTTGGACTTGGAAACCTAGTCTGTAGTTTGAAGGTCTCGCTTTCTTGTCGTCATTCATGCAGAGAAAAAAAATGCTAAAACGAGAAAACAAAAGCAAACAAAGCAGTGAAGTCTTTTGCTACAGAGAATAAATACCAGAAAAGGGTTGTTTTCATGTAGTCTTATAAGATTGTGATTGTAAATATTAGACAAGTTGCATATGTTATGATAGCAATTTCATGTCACTCTTGTTAGTTTTATCTCAAAATAAAGTAGGTCTTTAAATTTTCTCCCTTCATTACCTACAGGATCATAAATAAATAAAATTGTGCACAGTACATTTACATTAATTATACAACATAACATTCAGACTGCACCCATAGTCTTCCAAGGAGTTGACTGGGTAATCCATGATGTCAGAGCTGTAACAGGCTACACAGAATCACAAAATGGTTGAAGTTGAAAGGATTGTCTAGTCCAACCCCACAACCAAAACAGGATCAACTAGAAGTCATGATCATTACATTTGCTCATGGCTTCTAAAAAGGTAATTTTACTGAATGTTTCTGTTATTAGTCAATGGTTGATTACTGAGCTTTCACTTCTTTTCCTGACACTTGCAGTTTCATTAATATTAAAGAGTTTACTTCCAATAGACACTGAGATATTTTGAGCATTTTCTTTTTCACATGGATCATTTTGATTTGCAACCTGCTAAACAGAAACTTTTTCAGAGGTAACTCTTGATAAAATGCACTTTCTTTGCAGCAATTTCAGTCTTAGATTATGAAACACTAGTCTCAGTGCTAAAGCCAGCTGAAAAATATTCATGAAATAATTTACTCAGTGAATTGTGATATTTTTCTAATAAATTATTCAACTATTATTTCTTCATTCATTGCCTAACTCTAAGTTATGCCAGTTGCTCTTCTGTGCTTTTCATTATTCCAGAATTGTACTGATTTATATGCAGAACTGCTCATTATTTGAGCAATGAAGTAGATGTTACATATTTTAAACTGAACAAAAAAATTTATTTACAAATGGGCACATTCAGTCTGATTTTTATCCTTGCATTTTTTGGCACAAATTAGTGAAGGATTTGTAACTCACTACTGTTTAAATAAATTAATATGATGCAGTGTTTACTTTTTCTCATTCACCGGCTGTAACGTTTGACTATTTCAAGTATTTACACTTCATGATAAACCTTTTATATAGTTATTTACATATTTTTCAAGGAACACTCCTTCTGTGTCAAAACTATTTGTATTATAAGTAGATACTTGTAAGATCTAATATCTTGACTTCAATAAAAGGTGGTTTAAAATGAGCTCAAGAAAAGACCCATATTCCAAAGAAAAAAATGACTACTTCATTAAACTGCTGCCTAGTTTTAAACTCTGAACACCTTACTAGGAGGACCCTAAGCTTCCATTTGCAGGTCTTCACACAAGTCAATAATGTTGTGGGCTTCAGGGTATAAAATTCTCTTTTCATGATTGCTGTCCAATTGCTTTTAAACAAGTTGAGTTTGGATGCCGAAAATGATGTTCCTTAGGATTAAAATTCCTACAGATACAACACCAACTTTTCCTTTGACTTTGTCTGCACTTTTGATGTACAGTTTTGCCTGCACATAAATGATACATGACATGCATACCTCTCTGAAAGCTTCATGTATAGTAAATCATGATTCTCTGATTGTATGATTTTTTGTATACATGTGAGGCTTGAGTTGGGGAAAAAGTGATCACACATACTGAAAATAAAAATAAAAATAAAAAGATCACATGTATATCTCAGATACAGAGCATTGGTTTATCTCTCCCAGCCGTATTAATAAGGCTTCAAGTTTGTGGGTGAATGCATCCAGCACAGGTACTGTGAAATTTGGCACTGCTAAATGGTCTAATACTTCTTGTATATTGGCTTTAAATGAATCTACTGTATCTGACTGGTTGACTCTCTAACCTGTTAAAAAGAATATATGACATATGTCAAATAACCTCAGAATCCTTAGCAGTAAGTACCTGTACTAATAATTCACTGAACATCTGTGTTATGGCCTTAAGACAAGGGACTTTGCACAACTTGGTCCCATCAAAACCTTATATTTCTTTCCACTTTTTACTTAAAGGTTGCTATGCACTCAAACTTCTTTTGAAACTGTCTTGTCTTCTTAATTTCCTGTTTACACTTGACCTGACATGATTTTGGCCCCTTCTAGAGTAATATCTCTATTTGTTTAATACTGAGCTTTTCCCTAAAATAACCTAATATTTTCAGCAGAATTATCCGTTATTTTCACTGAATCACTTCATTTCTTTTGAGTTGTGGCACATATTTAATTTGCTGTTGACACACTTTGATCTAAATAGCTATTTAGATCATGCTTCTAGGTCTGCTTACTGGATATCTCCCTTTAGATTTTTAAGGAATTGTCCTACTCATATATATATCTCCCCTTCCCACATCCTGAATTTACTGTTTGTTGCAGCACAGTGAGAAACCATGATCACTATCTAGATCACTATTGCAAAGAAACTCTTCTACAAATACCTCTACATCTTAGTCCTGTGCGCTATTTTACCATGTCCAGAGCATTACTTTTTCTTGTGTGATCTAGAATATTTGTTACAGGAACCAGTCATTTGCTACCTCCAGAATGCTTACTCTCTACATCTGGAGTAACCTAAGAAGGTGCATAGTCTAACAACAGCCAGGCAAGAAGTGCAGAGTGATTTCTTTGACAACTTCTATTTATTTCCCTCTTATCTAATTCAGAAGTTATTCAACATTACTCTCAATGATCAGTCTGGATGAGCTCTTTCTGTTCTTCAACTTCAAATGCACACAAAATCATGTACACATTTAAAGTGATTTTATTGACAGTATTCTGGTACTTCCTAAAGATCCAACAACCTTTTCTCTACAACTTCTTATACTAAGAGGTACCACAACTGCCAACTTAATTAAATACTCTTCTAAACATCACTTATTTATACATTAAGTCACATAATGTTTGAGGTTGGAACAGGAGACTGGACGTCATCTTGTCCATCCCCCTGCTCAAGCAAGAACTCTTAGAACTGATTGCCCAAGACCATATCCAGGCAGATTTTGAATATCTCCAAGGAAGGTGACTCTGACATCTCTCTGGATAAATTGTTCTGGTGTTCAGTCGCACACAATAGAGAAGTGCTAATCCTGATATTCAGGAAGAACCACCCAGGTTGTAGTTTGTGCCTATTGCCTCTTGCCTTTTCACTGGGCACGACTGGGAAGAGCCTCTCCCTGTCTTCTTGACAGCTTCCCTTCATAGAATCATACAACAGCTTGGGTTGGAAAGGACCTTAAAGATCATTTAGTTCCAACCCCCCTGCAATAGGCAAAT
>MU012857.1:31576-49595 GCA_011074415.1 Stictonetta naevosa | reverse complement strand
TCTAATGTGATAAAAATGCAGCATGATAAGCAACTGATTATTCAATGTAGAAATAAGAGAACATACTCAGAGCTGTTAAAAGAGTGAAAAATTAATCCTGTCAAGAAATGATTTGAACTCTTTGGCCACCAGTAACTTTATTTTTATTACTACTACTCTCATAAACAGTTGAACTAACTTGTGTATTGTATGCAAGCAAGACAGTATTTGTTAATATCCCTAATTCCACAAATTTCAAAGAGATTTTGGTAAATACTCATCAAGTGTTAACAGATTAAGTTTCTGGTAAATTTGCATAGTTTCTGTAGTTTTTTAATAGGAGAATCACTAAATGAAAGCAATAACATAAAAAAAAAAAGAAAAGAAAAAGGAAAAGAAAAAGAAAAAGAAAAAGGAAAAAAAAAAAAAAAAAAGAATAGAGCCTGAGATATAATGTTATTCCACAGCAGAAGCCCATAGAGAATTATGATGCTGTTGCTATAAACTTGGCATTTTCTAATAAGTTTCAGAGTGACTAAAAATTGTAGTATTTAGAACATTATAACACAGAAAAAAATGTATACTTCAATGTTGACCTCTGTAACTGTTGAAGGTGTATCAAGACAAGAAGATATGAATACACTTTTAGCAGTAGTTCCTCTATCGATGAATAAGCCTAGTCTCTCAGGCTGTCAAACAGGTGCTAAATTAGTCAATAAATTTAACATACTGTTTCTATTTTGTACACTTACCTTCATAAATAAAAGTCCTTGTGTTTGTAGCCACCAGTTGTTTGTTGAAATTGTTTTTCTGATTTTATCTGTCAAGCACACCCTTTGTTTTCCTATTTGTTGCAATAACTATAAACAAAATTAAATTTAGAGAGCCTTCCTCTAAAATATTTTACTCTTTTTTTATTTTTCCACTCAACTTTAGACCTTTTAAAAGTTATAACTTGAGGACAAATTATATTTATATCTTAACTAGATCTGTAAATATAGTTTTAGATGAGTGTAACTGCAGACATGTAAGAGCACTCATGGAATTGGAGCAAAACCCCCATAAAGGTAAGACCAGAAGCCAGAGGGAAAATTAGTGTTTGTAAAGCTAGTAACCAGCAAGTGATCAGGATATTTTTAAATGATTTTTATATCAAAAAAAAAAAAAATCAGTAATTTCTTTTATTCAAATGCTTTAAATTATGACTAATTGTCCTGAGACAGGTTAGTTTTGCCTTACTGATGATGTGTTGCACTAGTTTGAGTGGTGCACTGGTAACAGACACAGTGTTAAAATTAAGCCACAGGATTCTGAATGCTATTTATGCAAATACTAGATTCATTAAAAATGCATATTTATCTGGATTATTGCATACAGAACCTATGGGTCACTCAGAAAAAAATAAATAAAAGATTTCTATATGTATTATTAATAAGATCATATTATTCTCAAGTATGACTTGCAACTTTCAGCTCAGGTACAGCTCTTTTACTTTCAAGAGAAGACAGAATATAGCGCAGATCAAGGAGGATGATGCAGCTAGAGGTCTAAGTGAGGAGGATGATGCAGCTTGAGGTCTAAGTGATGATTACTCAAATGATCATAGAATCATAGAATCATAGAATATCTCAAGTTGGAAGGGACCCATAAGGATCAACAAGTCCAACTCCTGGCACCACACAGGTCTACCTAAAATTTTAGACGATGTGACCTAATCTAGTGAAGTTTCCATAGAAGAAATGTCCACTTTTTAATTTATTTTCATTTATTTATTTATTTATTTTTTTCTTGGAAAAGTGAGGACCTCAGGTTCCCTACCCTGTAGGATTTTTTTTTTTTTTTTTTTTTTTCCTCTGCCTCCTACCTGCACCCACCCTGCCACGGTTCAGTCAAAATCAATTCTATTTTAGCTCCTATTCGTAAGAGACACGTGCCCCAAGCTCAATACTTGTTAATTTATTAATTTATTTTAAAATATGTGAAATAAATGGCTAAACGTGTTATGAAGGCATCCAACTGCAAACCTCAAGGAACACAAGCAAAAGATTTTCATCCATGGGTTTATTCCTTGTTCCACTGGGCAAAAGTTACTTTTATATCACTTCCTCATTTTCATACATTGCATGTTTGTTTGTTTGTTTGTTTGTTTTGTCTGCTTATTTTTCTTGCAAAATCTTTCATTATCAGACATTGAACAGTGTTAAGGATGAAACAGAATAAACAACAGCTTTTAAGGATTGTGGAAACTGGGGTTCCTTTAAGACAGAAGAAGGCTTGAGCTTTTCTTTTTCTTGCTCATGGCCCAGTTGACTCCCCCCATCCCCATCCCCAAAATTTATATCCATAACACCTTGACATTCTTGACTTTCCATATTTTCTCTCAATTTTCTTTGAGGGGGATTGAGAGAGTGGTTGTGTTGGAGTTCAGCTGCATAGCAGGGCAAAGCCACCACAGAGGGCCTGGAACCATCAGATGGAATGCCACGTTGATTCTTGCTGTTACATTGCTCCCAGTTTCAAGTCTTGATGTTGGGGCCAAGACCCCTGGGAATCCCCAACATTTGTCTCCACGCAGCTCTCTGACTTTCAGCATCTTTTCTGTCTTCGAAGATCTTTCCTACAGCCAAAGTCTCAAACTTCTCAAACCTCTGTTTTTCCCAATGTAAGTAGTCTACAGAAAAATTGTGTGTGATTGGCCTGTTGTTTGGTAATTGTCTTTTGCGTATTTATTATATGGAGCATTCAGTATGCACCACGTCTCACCCAGGTGGTGTCTGCAGTTTGTCGGTACTTATTGCAGCTAACAGGTAACAGGCTTCTGCACAAGAATTCAGAAGTGCAAATACTATTGTAGGTTCCTCCACATAGCTACAACCCATTTCTGGTGGTGGTGTTATTTCCTATTTTGTCTCTATAGCTGAATATTCCAAAATAATTTCAGTAAGTTATTTTCTCCTTTTCTTCTTGATGTATTTTCCACAGATGTGAACGTGATAAGTTTTTATGGACTATCTCACAGAAAACCTATGAACCCACTATATAAAGCCAAGAAATAAGTACATTTTTACATTACAATTATTTTTTAAAAATAAATAAATTATTGTAATAGCTTAACATTCCTATATTCATTGATCAAAATACAATAGTTCAATTAATTGTTTTAAGTGATTTTCCTCTCCAGTAATACAACATAGGACATGAAATCACATACTAGAGAAATCATACTGTTGTGGCTCTGATGGCATTTGCTTTTATATTTAGGACCTTTCTCTGGGAAGAAGGAATACCTGCGTTCCAATCTACTTCTCAGCGAATGTCTGTAACAATGGTCAGAAACTGTGCACCCATTTTCACAACTGAATGATTTCACTGTTGACTCTTCTGACATAACAAAGCCATATGCATTACTAATGCAAAGTTTGATAGGATGATGTACTTAATTGACATTCAGTAATGTAATTACTGAGTTCAGACTACTCTGTTCTAAAGGCAAACCACTGATTCACTGACTAAGGAAAATTGTATTTTGATTCCCCTTCCATTGATTGCAACCCCTCTGTGCCAAAAAAAAAAAAAAAAAAAAAAAAAAAAAAAAGTTTTAGTGGTTCAGCCTGCGGTTCAGTCTGTATAGGTGCTGCAAATGTTAGATGTTTTTTAAAGAACTCACCTGAGTATCCTCATGGTGTAGCTCCTGTATGTAAGTGCCAGCCTTCTTATGTGCCAACCTGAGACTGTGAAGTGTAGATGGGTCTGCAGAATGAGTACTTCAAAACTCATATTGCAATCATGTTTGTAGATTCCAATAGGCAATTACTTACCTTAAAAGTGCAGTGAATGACATCACTAGTCATTCTTGGACATTTTATTTCTTGCTGTCTTTAAGTAAATAGTATTGTTTAGATTGAAAATTATTTTTAGACATTACAGAAGGAAAGTAAGAATTTTGTCACTGTATTTTCTCACAGCATATTCAAAGTAGTTCATATTTATTTTTTATTTTTTATTTTTATTTTTATTTTTTATTTTTCAATAAGAGATCATATAAAGGAATAGAGAAATAAATGTAAACACATTTTTTTTTTTTTCTTAGAATACATAACATTCTTTTGACACTATTATTTAGTTTATGAAGCTAGATATGAAAAGACAGGCAATGATGAACATATTTAAACTTTTTTTTTGATCCTTATTATCTGACCATATCTGTAGGTATATTGATTTGCCTTCTTGCAAGAAAATTGTCTGAGTATATTTATATTGATAGCTGTTAAGACTAAAGGTTTTAATAAAATTGTAAAATTTCAGCTGTTATAATGACTTTACTACTGTGCCCTTGCAGCCAAGGTGGTGGAAAAAAAAGTTAAAACAAATTCAGAATTGTGCTAGGTCTGGCTGCTATGAAGAAAGTTAACTCCATCTTAGACATGCTATGTGATATTCTAGTTCTTTATCTATGACCAGGAACAGGACATGAGGAAGGCAGATGGTGAGTGGTGAGCCTTCCTTGAAGTTAGAAACTTGTATATGCAAACTGGGGGAGAAGAGAGCTGCTAAGAAGGGGATGTCCATCCAAGAACGCTGTCATTATGGTAGCTGCATGGTAGAAAGTACCAAGTAGTCGTAATGTTAAAAAAGAACTGAGACAGCCTCCTTTGATTTTGGAGAAGTGACTTCTGGTCTGACTGTGGGAGTCACATAGACCCTCACCAGGAAGGTACAGAAGTTCCTTAGCTCAGAAGGAAGAAAGGGACAAACAGGTTTTCTTAATGGTGAAGATTTGATGGTCTGGAGCACAGAAGATCTGCAGAAATATGAGGCTTGGTAGATTGTGCCCTGATTGTCACCCTAACACAAATGGTTCAGTGAAGAGGAAAACATTTACATTTATGAAGTGTCAGAGGGATACTAGTTGTCTGTGTTGGAGACCAAGATGAGCCTAACAGGGTAGAAATGACAGAAACATCCTATTGTGACCCTTGACTCTTGACTCCTGACTCTTGACAGAAGAAGGTACTTTAAGGACCCAAAAGGGTACTAATGGGTTGTCATAGGTGTAGCTGTCATGGATACAGACAAGATTTAATAGTTTGCTTGATCTCTTGCAAGATCCCTCTGTTCCTCTGTTTTGGGATTGCTGCATATAGATGTTCAGCAAATTCAGCAAATGCCAATTTCTATATATATTGCAATTGCCAACTGCAGCGTAGTCCATACGCATTTTCTCTTTAATCCTTTTTTTTTTTTTTTTTTTTTTAATCATATACCAGCAAAGATTCTTCTTCTGTTCCTAGCTACTTCTCAAGATCTACCTTCTCATACAAGTCTACATAAAGCTGTAGAAAATCTTTACTTCCTTTAGAATATGTCATTTGATTTTGATTTTTCCCTCTTTTTGGTCTTTAAAATTGAATACTTGATACTTCATTTTCTGTGCTTTTCCTTAATTTTATTTATTTGTTTTATCTCATGGAAAAATGCAATAAAAGAAGATCACACTGGAGAAACTTTAGGTGATTTTGTCCAGATCTCTGCATGCATTTTATTGTTTCATAGCTCTGATTTTTTCTTAGCTCTGATTTTGCCATCCTGTTTGGGATGCTCCTGTATCATTTGATATGTTACTTTCAAAATATTGAATATATCTCACTTTATTTTAGGCCAATTAATCTAATATCAATATATATATATATATTTTTTCCCATAAAATGACAAAGAGGTGGAGGAAAGTCCCGTTTGCTTTCAGCAGTCCCTGTACTACTTGAGAGATATGTTAGAGATCTCAATTTATTGAGCAGATATATCTTCAGTTGTCCTCAAGGGAAAAGAGATTAATTTTAGATAATGAATTTCTTAAAATTATGAGCTGAAAAAGTATTACAAAATTGTGAAAAAGGTTAGCACTCAATTTCAAGTTGATTGTATGGGAAAACCCCTTTTCTGTAACAAACCCCCTTACTTCCATTTTGCTCTTTAAAAAAGTGCTTATGAAATTAAATATAGCAAACTATATAAGAAGCTTGTAGAAACATAACAGTATACTCCTAGAAAACAGAATAATTTCACTTTTTTACTACTAGTACGAATCAATCAAGCCTACAATTTTCTTCATTGAAGTAATTTCATTGCAATGTCTCTTATAAATAAGTTTCTTTCATTATCCTGAGCATTCTCACTAATTAACTTCTAATGTTACAATAATACCTGGAACTAATCAGTTTGTTTTTGATCTGCAGCTGGGTCTCGGTCGACAGTGACCTCTTTCACTGTAATTTTATTGTGAACTTACTTTTTTTTTTTTTTTCTGAACTTATTTTTTTTTTTTTCTGTTTAAGCAACAGAAAATTGTGTTTGCTCCTCAGGTTCATTCTAATTAAGGATTAAATAATTTACACTGATAGTACAGGATATCTCTGTTCATGAATAACAACCACATTAGTGAAACTATTGATTTTTTTGTTATTTTTATGTTGCTTGTACAGTCTGAAGCTCCAAATTCCTAAGAAGCAGGATGAATTGGTAGGATTTTAGTATTTACTGAACTGCAGGCAGCTGTATGTGAATCAATAATATAACTTTGATATTACTTACTTTCCATTCTCAATGAAAAACGCTACTAGTAAATGGTTTTCAAAACATGAGCAGGGAGTTTCCTTGGTTTGAACTAAACTAAAAGTTCATACATTCTCAGTATATGCATACTGAATTGTTTAGAAAATATTCCCATTGATTTCAGTTGTTTTTGTCTGAGTACACAATGTATTTATTTTAAACAAGCACCAAGAAAAATATGTAGGTACTTTAGATAACTACTAAACATTTGACATTTTACTCAGTAATCAAAGTAAGATTATATATTACACACCCATTCTACATGGGGGTGGGAGTGGGTTGAAAATTTAAGGTAAATTAGGCATCCATGTTCTAATATTTTTTTTTGTTTTCACTAGAAGCAGAAGATACTAAGTGACAGTCGTCTTTGTTGTTACTCTCAGGAACAACCTTTAAATTCACAAAGCTCTTCACAAAAGTTCAGAAAACTACAAGATAACCAGAAGAAATGACTGGATGATTTCAAAAGTAAGGAAGATACAGTTTTTCCAAAATATTATTATTGGCTTTATGGCAGTTTCTTGAAGGAAGCAAAAATGTAAATTACCCATAGAAAGCCAAGACTCTACTAAGTACAAAAACTAGACTCCTACAGGAAGATGATTTCTTTACAAACGTAGGACAAGTTTCTATTCTTTTCCATCTGCACATGTAATGTGTTGCCTTACTATACCTAACTAAAGAAAAGAGTTCAAGGTCAAGTATCCTGCTTGTTTTCTCCCCAGACTAGTAATTTTTATGTCCACTGGTAGTGGATTCTGCGGAATGCTTCCTGTAAAACTAAGTATGGTATTTTTATTTTGCCAAGATCTTCAAGAAAAACAAACAAACCAAAACAAAACAACAAAAAAACTCTCTCACACACACAAACACAAATCAAAGAAACACAACCAAAAAACAAACCCAAACCATAAATCTGAAGTGTCAAATGAAAAGAGAAAATAGGTGATATTAATTAATTAATTAATTTATTTATTTTACTGTGGTTTCAAAATTAATACTTTCTCATCTTCTTAAGAAATTCTGATTTTGTCTGTGTTAATCAAGTGACTGAGTAAACATGACTTAAAACAACAACCAGATGTTTTCAACGGTTTCTAGAGAAACTTGCTTGTATAAGTTAAAGAATATAAAAGTTTTTTAACATAGTTTTTGGTGGAAAAACTTTATATATATTTAGTGTTTTTTTTAATGTTATTCTTTCATGCATTAAAAAAATAGACTGATAATGTTTTGAAAAATGTTATTGGGGGTGTACTTTCTTAATAAAGTATTTATTAGCCTGAAGATAATTGACTAAGTGTCCTGCATATGTGAAGAGGCAAGAATTCAATCCATTTATACGTATTTTCATTCTTCTTAAGAGTACTTTAGTTCCCTAAACACCACAGCAAATTATTTGTTCTGAGTACATTGAATAGAACACAACAGAACTGAATAGTTCAGCTGGAAGGGACCTTCAAAGATTATGACACAAAGCTAGGAGGAGTGTCTGATACCCCAGAGGGCTGTGCTGCCATTCAGAGGGACCTCAGCAGGCTGGACTGTTGGGCTGAGAGGACCCTCATGAAGTTCAACAAGGGCAAGTGCAGGGTCCTGCACCTAGGGAGCAATAGACCCAAGCACCAGTACAGGCTGGGGGCTGACCTTCTGGAGAGCAGCTCTGAAGAGAGAGACATGGGAGTCCTGGTGGTCAGCAGGCTGACTATGAGTTAGCAATGTGGCCAAGAAGGCCAACCCGGGCTGTATTTGAAGTAGTGTTGCCAGCAGGTCAAAGGAGGTGATCCTTCCCTCTACTCAGACCTGGTGAGGCCACACCTGGAGTATTGTGTCCAGTTCTGGGCTCCTATAGTGGGTTTACGTGGCAAGGTAAAGAAAATAGAAGAATCCAGAAGCTGCCCCATGTTAGATAAGGGCCCCACTGCTGGCCAGAGCAAAGCCAATAAGAGACATTGTTTGTGCCTCTGTGAGAGCACATATAAGAAAGAAAAAAGAACTTCTGGGGAACAGCAGCTGGGAGAGAGAGAGGAGTGAGAAACAGCCTTGCAGGCATCAAGGTCAGTGAAGAAGGAGGGGGAGGAGGTGCTCCAGTCTCCAGAGCAGAAGTCCCCTGTGGCCTGTGGTGAGGACAATGGTAAAGCAGGCTTTCCCCCTGCAACCCATGGAGTACCCCGGTGGAGCAGGTCTTCACGCAGAAGTCCATGGAGGAGCCCCTGGTGCAGCAGGTGGCTGTGTCCTGGAGGAGGCTGTGGCCCACGGAGAGCCCCCACAGGAGCAGGCCCCGGGCCGGAGCTGCAGCCTGTGGAGAGAAGCCCATGCAGGAGCAGAGGGTCTGAGGGGAGCTGCTGCCTATGGGGGACACATGCTGGAGCAGTGTGCTCCTGATGGATGGTCCCCATGGTACGGAGCCATGTGGTTCTTGAAGAGCTGCTGCCTGTGGGCAGCCCCCACAGGCTCAGTTCGTTCACTTGAGAGGAGGAGGTGGAAGAGGGTGGTTGGGGGGAAGGCATTTTTTCTTTCTTTCCTTTGTTTCTCACTTCTCTGGCTTGTTAGTAAAAGACAATAAGTTTTACTGTCTCCCTACTCTGAGACTGTTTTGCCTGTCGTGATAATTGTTGAGTGATCTCCCTGTCCTAATCTCAGCTTCTCAACTCTTGAGCCCTTTGTGTCATATTTTCTCCCCCTTTCCCATTGAGGAGGGGGAGTGACAGTGCGGCTGTAGTGGAACTCAGCTGCCCACTTGAGTAAAACCACCACAGCTCCCCAGTACAAGAAGGACAGAGAACTACTGGAGCGAGTTTAGAGGAGAGCTACTAAAATGATTAGAGGACTGGAGCACCTGTTATATGAGGACAGGCTGAAAGAACTGGGCCTGTTTAGCCTGAAAAAGAAGACTGAGGGGAGACGTTACTAATATATTTAAATAACCGAGAGGAGGATGACGAGAGGATGGAGATGGTTTCTTTTCAGTTGTGCCCAGAAACAGAACAAGAGGCAATGGGCACAAACTGAAGCACAGGAGGTTCCATCTCAATATGATGGAGCACTTCTTTACTGTGAGGGTGACAGAGCACTGGAACAGGTTGACCAGAGAGGTCGTGGAGTTTTCTTCTCTGGAGATATTCAAAACCTGTCTGGATGCCATCCTGCACAATGTGTTCTAGGTGATCCTGCTTGGCAGGGGGGTTGGACTAAATAATCTTCAGAGGTCCCTTCCAACCCTGCCCATTCTGTGGTTCTGTCATCATCAAGACCCATTACCTGACCTCTTCAGGGCTAACCAAAAGTTAAAAGATATTATCAAAGGAATTATCGAAGTGCCTCTTGAACACTTACAGGCATGGGGCATCATTAGATCATCCCAAGAGGAGAAAATCCTACCTCAAATTCTTCATGCTCTCTGTTTTCCTGTGAATAAAAGGCTAATGTCTTCAGTGCAACCCCTCAGGTGGAGGTTGTCCCATGAGCTCTACTGGGGCATTCACAGGCCAGCCAGGGAGTTAGCTGGACCAAACACGCCCATCCGAGCCAATGGGGTGCTAGACATGTTGCTGGGGTGGACCAGCATGGGATGAGCGTGGTCCTGCTTTATGCATTGTATTTTGTCCACCCTAGCTCACAGTGCTGTGAAGGGCAGGTGGAGTTGCTGGGAAACGATGTGTGATGGGGACCCTGTGGGCAGCAAAGAGGGGAGTTAAGAGGGAGTTATGGGGAAGTTAAGTTATGGGGAGTTAAGAGGAAGACATCTATGTAAGGAACTTTTCATTTATCTATTTATTTTTTCCTAGAGTGGTGCTAGCAAGTGGAAGCACAAGGAGAGGAAAGACACAAAAAGGGAAGGATAGGAAAATGTGCAAAAATACCAGAGGAAAAATAGGTGCCCCAGTACTTGGGATCAAGGCCATGGAGGTGTATGACAGTGGCAGCAAACCGTGAGTGGGGCTCCAGGAACAGGTTTTTCTTAGAGGGATCAGTAACTCCCTGAGCCAAGAAAAGACAGTTATGTCAGACTCCAGGTGCTGTTTTTTGGGAGCTATTTTCTACAGAAATACATTGATGAAGCCCAAGGTGAATTCAATGGAGGGGTGAGACAAGACAAAGAAAACCCTAATAAAAGGAAGTTAATGCACAGTCAGAGAAGGGTCTTTTTGTTAGACCACATTCTTTTAATTTCACAGTTCTGTATGTGACAGATGTATATTTGTACCAAAATGTATGATAAATCTTAGAAATATATAAAGTAATTGTAGAGTGTATCAATCAAACTTAAGTCTGTTAATAAACTACAATTTGAAGCTTGCTTTTTAATTTAATTTAATTCTATTTATTTATTTACTTCTTTGTTTATTAGGGCATTTAATGTATAATTTAAGAGTACAAAGAGGATGAAAATATGAAATCTCATCAAGGCCCTGGAATATGTCCAGAGAAGGGCTATGAAGCTGGTGAAGGGCCTGGAATGCAAGTCCTGTGACGAGCGGCTGAGGGAACTGGGGTTGTTTAGTCTGGAGAAGGTGAGGCTCAGGGGAGACTTTATTGCTCTCTATAACTACTTGACAGGAAGTTGTGCGAACTGGGGGTTGGCCTCTTTTCACAGATAAAGAGTGATAGGACTAGAGGGCCTCAGTTTGTGCCAGGGGAGGTTAAGAAGACATTTCTTCTCAGAAAGAGTAGTCAGGCATTGGATCGGGATGTCTAGTAAGGTGGTGGAGTCACTGTCACTGAGAGTGTTTTATGAAAGTTTGGACATGGTGCTTAGCGACATGGTTTAGTGGGCGACATAGGTAGTAGGGTGATGGTTGGACCAGATGACCTTTTCTAACTTTAATTATTATATGAGTTTATGATTCTATTGTTCTATATATCGTGCCTCAATTTTTCAGTAATATGAACCTCGTCTACTTTTATATATGCACCTAATGCAGCTATCGCTGCTGTTAAACGCATTTTTATAAGCACTAGGCTTATTAAGAGGCTTACATTTGTTAAGGAGTTTCATACAGTGAATCATGCAGAATAATTTTTGCTCATGTATTGATTAAATTTGTGCTCAGATTCTCCAGAACCCAGTTCCTTTCGTGACACAGCAGAAAATCTGTATTACTTTCTGGGCATTACAACTTAATTTACACATTACCATTTGATCTGGTGTTCTGACCTTAGAAGGCAAGCTCTCACTGCTTAAAATGGAACAATATATACCAGGTAAATGTTTCTACAGCATATAATCCACCTCTGATTATCTTCTGACAGCTTTGTTGGACCCTATGCAATATTCTATATCTGGATGATGATTTTTTAGCACAACGTTTTCTACTATCTTTCAGCAATGCACAATAAAAGTTGCTCTTTGTCTATGGTTTCTAACTAAGGGCTTATTTACTTTGTATCTGATTTTTCTTCATTTTGGTTTTGATGGCTTATGCTGTCAAATTCAACACTGCTGTCAGAAAGCATTATACAAAATCAAATTGTTTCATGTTTTGAATAACTCTGTTATCATTTGCAATTTGCCCACCCCTGTTAAATCAAAGTTATAGCTTGCAGGGTTCAGAGCAGCAGAACAAAAGGGAAATTGAACTCTTTATCTTAATCCTTATTATTAACTCTAAATTTAAACATCTTTCTGTTTTATTGCTAATCTCTGGTGCATTTTTATAGAATTTCTTGAGAACTCAAAAATTTGCTTTGATATTGACATATGGAAAGAGATAGGAAAATATACTTTTTGAACTAGATTTTTAGTGTCTGAGGGATGAGAAGGTGGTAAGAATGCATGTTTAAAAACAAAATTTTATTAGCATATGGCAAAATGTGATAATTTTATTAAGGAGAGAGGCTAGGGTTTCACTTTCGTCAGTTTTATTTATTTATTTATTTTTTTCCCATGAAAACCTTGTGGTTTAAAATTCCTTAATTGCTTAGAGAAATGTTTGAGCTGGTGCATGACAGCAGACCTCAACCAGCATCAAGGAGGGCCATGAAGAAGATCAAAGTTGCATGTGAAATGTGGATTTTCTCAGTATTATCAAAATTAAATATAATTAACTTCTTTGGTGGATGAAGACCTCAGAAGAGAAAAACATCCAGAAGTGGGCCCAGGAATGGGCCCAATAAAATAGTGGACAGAGTCCTACTTCAGAGATGTTCCATGTAACAGAGTTCAAAGTCTTTCAGGTGTTCCAAGGGAAAGTTCAATTTTTTTGGGGAAATCCTGTAGGAAAGAAAAAAAAGTGCAGCATGGGAAGTTCTTAGAAACTCTTCTTTTTGGAGAGAAAAGTAGTCATTTTATGTCACAGAGACATAATGGAGGACTCTACCTGTTAGAGCAGCCAATAGATGCAGTTAATTTTTATGTTTTACCTGAGAAAAAAAATAGATGATGATGTTTCTCATTCTCAGAAAAAAACAAAAACAAAAACAAAAAACACCTTTCCAGACTATTTTCACCTTTTCAGATGATTACTATTGTTGTTACTATTTCTTGTTTTTGCTCTTAATTATATATCTTCAGGATGGCTCTGGTTCTTATGTACTCAGCATCATTTCAAAGATGTCAAATGTATATTTTGAGGATACTTCTTGTTCACAGGTCAGGTTCCCAGGTTAGCAGTTCTGAGGATAGAAGGCACTTTCTTCTGTAAATGTTTTAGCAGCTATTTGCAGCCTTTTTTTTTTTCTTTTTCTTTTTTTTTTTTTTTTTTTTCCCAGGTCATCTTTATGGTGACTCGAATTGTGGATCTGTTGTTGCAGTTGAAATTTCAGCTGAACAAAACTGAACACAACAAAGATATTATTCACACAGAAACATTAACAGAGGATGATCCAGAAAAAAATTATTTGCCACTTAGAGAAAATATATTAAAAAATGGCAACTGTTGTAAACTGAATGTTATATTACTCTTAATCTTTATTTCTCTGTTTTGTAGTCTTGTGACCTGTTTTACAGAATTCTCACAGAACAGTGAGAAAACTGCAGGTTCATTATTAATAACTTTATACATTGCCTATTCTCCACATCAAAAATAAAACCTTTGTAATGGGTTTTTACACTATGATGTGAAGTGTCTCTGATTATATTCAGGATCTACATTTAGAGAAGCTGCTGGGGACAGTTATGAAGAAAAATCTTACAATGCTGGAGTTGTTTCCCCAGGAGAAATTTCTGAGATTCTTCTTATGACAATATATTTGTCAGCATGCAGTAAATCTTTTTCTCCTTTGTGGAAATGTCCCCCTTTCCCCAAAAAATATGCTGGGAATATTGAGAGCAGCTTAAGCCATGTGCGTCTAGTGAATCCAGAATTTGGTAGAAACCCACTGAAATCTGGTTTTCAATGTTCGGCAGTTCTGCTGAGAGTCAGAAGTCCAGATTTATTTGGAATGCCAAAGAGAGACTTTCTCACATTTCCTTATCATCAACACATTGTGCAAATAAAAGTAAATGTTCAGGTGGAATGTGTTTACATTTATAGAGGGCAGAATGGCTGAAAGTCTTGATTTTAACCCCTGTGTTAACTTAGGCGGTAAAAAGTTACTTAAAATATGAGAACATAAAACCCCTAGAAACATAATTTATTTAGTTATATATTCAGGAGAGTGCCACAAAACCTTATTCTAACAACCAAACACAGACTGGGAAACCCTGGTTTGAACAAAGAGTTAAGTGTACGACCACTGAAAACAGAAGTTGCAACATTTATGTCCTTGTTTGTCTTTATGCTAGAGTGCTTTATTAGTGCAAAAGTAATTGTGTTTTTGACTTCATGCAAAAAATCTTATTTACTTTTGAAACGTATTTAGGCCAAGCCATAGAGGAAAAGAATGGTGGGGGACATACCCTCCTGATATCTACTCAGATGAATTTAGAAGAACTCCTTCTGTAGATTATTTCTTTTTTAGGTGGGTAATCTAAGCATCCCTGAATGTGGGACATGAAAATCTCTCATGTCAGAATCTACTTGTTGCCTACATGTGGCTGTGAACACCACTAGTGCATCTACTAGTGGAAACTCGTCTAACTTGAAAAACTGCTCTGGCTGCCCTCTGGCAGAGGTTTCAGTCCTTCCCCAAGAGCACAGATGGGAAGTGAGAGAGAAGCAGAGCTGATCAGCGAAGCAAAGATTCATAAATAAAAAATAAGTAGATGATGAGGGCAGAGGCACAAAGGACTGCTAACATGAAATGATTATGTTAAGATTAGTGGTGATTTTTTTAAGACGTATAATAACATTTTTCTTTTTAAGTAAACCTGTATGTCTCTACTGTCCATGACATAAGAATATAATATGAATCACTCACACGTTTTTGTGATGGCTCATTAGGTTTGGTTTCACCTGAACAGGATTAGTTTCAGACTTGTCATTTTGCTGCTGCCAGTCACAGGCATCAATGGTGTCTTAAAAATGCAAGCAAAAGATATCAAGTTGATAATATGCATCAACATCTCCTCTAGGAAATCTGCCATATGTTCAGAACAGGTTGCATGGTTTCAGCACTAGCCACCATGGAAATTGAAAATGATTTCATGAAATACAATAAATGAAATTGCTGTTTATGCCCTAATTGCCTATGCCTTTCTCCAACCAAGCTGACAATTAAATCTATGTATAAGAATACTGTAAATGTTTAGTCAATAAATGAAATAGACCTTAATAT
The DNA here is from genome assembly GCA_011074415.1 of Stictonetta naevosa. Taxonomy (NCBI): domain Eukaryota; kingdom Metazoa; phylum Chordata; class Aves; order Anseriformes; family Anatidae; genus Stictonetta; species Stictonetta naevosa. Next base: position 34,349 of record MU012857.1, on the reverse strand, counting down.
CTCTTGTCAGACTTGCTGTTTTATGATTTCAGTTATTTTGGATACATGATATTCGTATAATACCACGAAGATGATTAAGGTATTGGAGCATCTGTCCTATGAAGAAAGACTAAGCGACCTGTCCCTGTTTAGCTTAGAGAAGAGGAGATAGAGAGGGGATCTCATCAATCTCTACAAATATCTGAGGGAATGATGTAAAGAGGATGGGGGCAAACTCTTCTAAGTGGTAACAGTTATAAATTGAACCACAGGAGATACAATCGCCATATGAGGAAGAACATATGTTTTGGGTCACACAGCACTGAACAGTCTGCCCAGAGAGGGTGTGAAGTCTCCCTGTTTGGAGATATTCAGAACCTGCCTGGATGTGATCCTCTGTAACATGTTCTAGGTGACCCTGCTTGAGCAGGGGGTTTGGACTAGATGATCTCTGGAGATCCTTTCCAACCTCAACCAGTCCGTGATTCTGTGATTCTGTGATAATGAGCAGATCAAGAGAAGCAAGGAAAACCTTTGGATGAAAAAAACTTATAAATTATTGAGTACAGATTTGTAAAAAACCTTAGGATGACAAACACATAAACTGTTGAGTACAGATTTGCAATTCTGCTTATCAGAACTATCATACCAAGGAGTGAGGTGTGCAAGAAAAATACAGATTTACAATGACTGTAACTTACAAATGTGGAAGAGGTAGATACATTCTCTCTTTAGGTTTGTTTTAATAGACAAACCTTATTAACCATAGAATCATAGAACAGCATGGGTTGGAAAAGATCATTTAGTTCCAACCCCCCTGCCTTAGGCAAAGATACCAACCAATAGGTCTGGCTGATCAGGGCCTTATCTAACCTGGTGTTGAACACCTCCACGGGTGGGACATCCACAGCCTTTCTGGGCAACCTGTTCCAGTGCCTCACTACCCTTTGAGTGAAGAATTTCCTCCTAACCACTAACATAAACCTCCCCTCTTTTAGTTTAAAACCATTCCCCATTGCCCTGACATTATCTGATCAAGCCACGAATCACTCTCCATCCTTTTCATAAGCCCTTTTTAAGTACTGCAAAGAAGCAATGAGGCCACACTGGAGCCTTCTCCTCCTTTAGGTTGAACATCCCCAGCTCTCTCAGCCTTCACAGGAGAGGTGCTCCAGCCCTCTGATCATCTTGGTTGTCCTAATAGTAGAAACTTCTAAAAGTGTCATTCAAGAAAAAGGAGGGTGATAGAAGGTAGTTAATTACCATGATGATGGATCTAAATTATACGTTTCTATTACATGTTAATTTATATTAAATATCTAAAATCATTTTAGTAGAGAGGCTTGTCAATAAAAGGTACCACATGTAAGAAAACACTTGAATCAATTTATACCTGTACAATATAGTAACTTCATCCTTACAGAAATAAATGTTTTTGATATATTTTCAACATAACTGTGTCTTCATTACCTTCATGATTTTTGTTAATTTGTTTATTTGTTTTTGTCAATTCTTACCTGCCTTTTATATAAATGAGAATTGAGAGGAAGCCATACATATACATTTTACTACCTGTATAGCCTTTCTGTAAATAGCAGTGAAGATTTCAGCACTTGATATTTGTTTCAAATTCTAAATATATTTGTTCTGAGAAAATTTGATATTAGATTGGCTGAAGAAAGCAAATATTGCCTACATTATAGAAAATAATTGTGCTTTCTCGTAAGATGTTACATTGCCTTTTCTGTTTTAAATGAATGAGAACCCCATAATTTTGTTAGGGCTTATAGCTATGTTTATTTTTTATTTTTTATTTTTTAGCTTCATTTTGTTATCAGACTTATTTTATTAAAATAATAAATATATATTTATATTCCTTTCATTTTGTCTATCTGTTACTTTTTTTCCCCAGTTAAAACAGAATCTTCACAAGAAAACCATTTCTCCAGGTTATGATGTTAAAATACGTGCAACACTCTGGTCAAATTTCACTATCTGACCACCATTTTATATATATATTTTTCTAATATCCTTTGTTTTCTCAGTGTAGTAGAGTAAAGGTGTATAATAATAATAATAATAATGACAATAATAATAATAATAATAATAATGGTATGTGTGTAATATTTCCTTTAAAGAGTTTTGTCTGTCATGTTAGCAGCCACTGTGTATTTATGGAAACTGATCGTAAGAGTCTATGTGTACTTTAACACTGCATTGTCCTTTAATGAAAATACAAATAAATGGTTGATTAACACATTTCTTTTGATAAATATGTCCTATAAATACATGGAAAATTATTCTAAAATCCTGACCATGAAAGAGTCAAAAGATCCAATTTTATACAAATATTTTTACATTCAAAATATTTGAACTACAATGCAGTCAGTTCTTCAGATATTTTAACCAATATTCTTCTGTTCAAAATATTTATTCATGCATTCTATTAAGAATCAGCAGTAGCCATGACTAAACAATGGAGTTATAGCTACCTGTGTGTATACCCAATATAGACATATAGGACACCACATTCATTCTGAGGATTCGTTACTTAAAATTTATTATTATGGTCCTTTTTGATTAAATTTCACATTATCCCAACAGCAGGTGGATGGATAGATTTGTTATGCAAACAGAAATACTTAGTGATAATGTTATAATTTAGTGTCACCAATTTGGAAATTTCAGAACTTTTATACAAAATGCTTTGTGTTTCAAAATTCTTTCTAAAAACATCAACTTTTTCACTCTAAAATTTGTAATAATATTAACTCATTGTTTTGTGTTACTCACT
>MU012856.1:135886-152390 GCA_011074415.1 Stictonetta naevosa | reverse complement strand
TGTTCTGATTCACTAATCATGCCATCCATGCACAATACTTTTGGTTATTCTGTTTTCTTTCTTTCCTTTTTTTTTTTTTAAAATATATATATATATATAACTATATTTAGAGACTAATTATACTACTGAAAATAGGCAAATGAAACTAGCATATTAGGATATATTTTGTTTTGGAAAATGTAAAATACCACAAATATAGCTATCCAGAAGTGAAAGCAGTTAGCACATCTCAGCTAAGAAAAACAGGTGCCTTTCATGACCCCATCACCTGTAAACGTGGAGCTGAAAGGAGCACAAGTCGTACTCCTCAGTGGGCTTATCCTGGCAGAAAGAAATGATTTAATTTTCAGACTGTGTAGCAGCAGCTCTGAGAGATTAAATTCTTAACTGTGTAACTCAGTGGTATGATCAGTTTCTGCTTTTCTAGTCTATCATTTCCTGTGCCTCACTTACTCCAACTTCATTTTCAACTCCTTTTGAAATATAAAGTGAAACCTGCTGCTTTCTGTTATTTTACCTCAGTCCTAGATCCCCAATGCAGGTATACAACTTCGTGGATGCAAATACTGTTGTCAATTGTTTTCAGGTCCTGCACTTTGGTCATAACAATCCCATGCAGTTCTACAGGCTTAGGGGATAGTGGCTGGAAAGCTGTGCAGAGGAAAAGGATCTGGAGGTGTTGGTCTATGCTCACTTGAACATGAGCCGGCTGTGTGCTCAGGTGGCCAAGAAGGCCAACGACATCCTGGCTTGTATAAGAAACAGTGTGGCCAGTAGGACCAGGGAGGTGGTCGTCCCCATGTACTCTGCTCTGGTGAGGCTGCACCTTGAATACTGTGTTCAGTTTTGGGCCCCTCAGCACAAGAAGGACATTAAGTGCCTAGAATGTGTCCAGAGAAGGGCTATGAAGTTGGTGAGGGGCCTGGAGCACAAGTCCTGTGAGGACCGGCTGAGGGAACTGGGGTTGTTTATTCTGGAGAAGAGAAGGCACAGGGGAGACCTTATTGCTCAGGGAGGTTTAGGTTGGAAATTAGGAGGCATTTCTTCTCAGAAAGAGTAGTCAGGCATTGGGATGGGTTGCCCAGGGAGGTGGTGGCATCACAGTCCCTGGGGGTGTTCAAGGAAAGGTTGGATGTGGTGCTTAGGGACATGGTTTAGTGGGTGACATTGGTGGTAGGGGGATGGTTGGGCCGGATGATCCTGGAGGTCTTTTCCAGCCTTAATGATTCTATGATGCTATGGAAATCACAGTAAAGACAAGAAGCCAGAGGACTATGTGGGAGATGTGAATTTTTAGGGCTATACTATCACTGTCATTCATCAACTTGCGCTTGAAGAAAAGTCCTAAGTCTATGTAATCTCATTTGAGTGACTAACACCTGTAAAATCATGGAAATGCTTCTGTGTTCATAAAAAAGAAAACATATCCAGAAAAATATGTAAGATAAACATAAAAGCATTACCAAATTGAATGCTTGCGGAGAAAGGTTTTTCATAAGATTTCTTTAAAGAATGTTCAAGCCTTTTGAAGTAGGTGACTTTCATTTTGCAAAGCCATTGATAACGTTTTACTGGCTAATTTCTTAGCTTGCAAAGGTGCACTTTCAATGGAAAACAGCAGATGACCATTTTGTCAGTCTGCAGAAATCCATCACAAGCTCGTAAAAATTTTCCAGTTTCTGGAGATTGATGGACTCAAATACATTGTTTACAGAGAAGCAAAAAGTAGGCTCACATGCCAGGGCAAAAGAGCCAAGAAACAAAGTTACTATTTAAAGTTAATGCATGGCATCTGAAAGATGTACTACAGTCCCGCTAGTGTATCACTTCATTATTATGCACTTATTATTTTATGACTGACATCAGTATATACATTACTTCGGTTTCATATTTTATAATGCATAAATTGGAAAAGAATCAATGCAGAAAGCATGAAAAAAAATGCTGTTTGGAAATGAAACATTTTCACAGTGCCCTGTTCCATCTTTTGTTCTAAAACCCAATTACAGTTGCTATTAAATAGTGCTAAATAATCAAATTACAATGTGTAGTCCAAACTTTGACAAGTGCCTCAAAATAATATATTTGTCGGGTAACACAAATTGCTTTTTTTCTTTAAATCATCATCTGTGTATTCTTGCTTAAGAAAAAGGAGGAAAGGGGGATTTCTCTTCCAAATTCTCTTCATCTTCACTTGTCTCCTTCAACATTTTATGCACCTTGTTATAAATGACCTATAAACTAATTCCAAAGAAGCTTCCTAACTTGAGGATAGTAATGACACTATTATTTCAAATAAACTTTTTAATTTTTCTAATGCTACTACTTCTGGAAAATTATTTTTGGAGCATATTATAATATGATTCTAAGATTCTAATTGAACTCTTTCATTTATGAAATATCTGTAAACATTTACATCAGAAAAATAAGTGAATTGACTCTCTGCTTTCTAACACAGTCTTGGGGAAGCACCAAGTTTTGAGAGCCTTAGAGGACTTATATCCATACAGAGGCAACCAAAAAAAAAAAACAACCAACCAAAAAAACCCCCCAAAAAACTACAAATGAGACACAAGCACTGACAAAAATGAAGGAAGTTAAACCCGTGTTGTAACACAACAGGTTAACAATGCTGTTTTGGGAGGGCTCTCTCTACAGCAGAGGACTCTCAATGGAACTGGAAACCTGCAGATGTTTTGAAGCTTATCTGAAGTATTGGATATAGCTGATCTATTTCCAAGGCAGAGTTACCAGCTCCCTGAAGTCATTAATTCATGCTATTTCAATGCAGTTGAGTATCTATATGGGCTTCATAAGTTACAGAATATTTTATTATATTTTGCAATATACTTTGAAAGCACATTGATGGTACTGGAGAAAAGAAAACAGAAAAGAAAAGAAAAAAAAAAGTCTTGTTCTAGGGAGTGTATTCAAGCTTTAAACTGAGCATTCTACACATATTTATCCTAACAGACAACAGAAAGTCTTGGCCAATAAACTAACATAAAAGAGACAACGTTGTACCACTTGCTGTCCTGCTCGTAGCCACAGCAGTGTCTAATCTCACAAGGTGAGCTGCAAGACAGTAGCAGAAGAAAACAGTATGGCCCTAGTGGGGGAACAACCAAATTAATGTCTGGTGCAGCAAAAATAAAGGTGTGAGAAGTGCACGAATAAGAGTGATGAGAGTGAATACACACATTTATTTTTCTCTTTGTACCAGTAATTGTATGGAACCCTGGCTGCAACTAATTCACATGGTTTTGAAAATTAGGTTAATTTCAATAGTCTTCTGACTGTTTATCTGTCTCTTCTTACACAATTATTCTTCCAGTGAAGCTGTACTGCAGAAAAGCACACCAAATCCTCTCCTTTGTTCAGTCATGTTGGCATCTCCTGTTTCATTAGAGCAACAGCAAACCTCTGCTCTTGTGTTAATGAAGTCTCTCAGTAAAATCTTCCCATGGTCTTGTTAGCATGGCAAAGGGAATCTGATTCATGGTATAAGTAAATTAAATAAATCCAACAAACCTAAACATAAATAACACCATTTCTGTTGTACAGACATTAAGATTTTTGTCCTTGCTTTTATAAGGAAAGCTGTTCAATGACCTTTCTCTAACAATTAGAAACAATTGCTTTTTAATAGCCAGTGGATACCCATTTGTTCCTTTGCCAACGTTGTTCTTTGGTTTGAATTGTTCTCCTGTGATTCATCCCTCTTGGAGCAGCAGACCAAGTAATACTTTGAGAAAAGGTGCAGAAAATGTGCAGAGAATACCAAATCATTTAATGCTGAATGTAATCTTCCCATTTGCCTTTTAATTTTCTCTTCAGACTCGGTGTGCCCTGGAGTCCCCCATTTAGTAGTATGCTGTCTAGAAGTGTGATGTGACTAGAGGTTGAAAGGTAGATGGAAAGGTTGGAAGGTTGATGAGCTATGACTGCCTCAAAAAGTGTGTGAGGGCTTGTAATACGGAGTTGCAGTGGTCTCTTTTCAAAATGGGGGTACAGAAGAGTAGCATATGCCATCAGAATGGTTCTTCCCTTTCCAGCTTTTATAAAACGTCTCAGTGTTGTCTGTACCCATCCAGAGTCTTGCATCTCACACTTGGCAGCTTTTGGGATGTTCAAAGTCAGCCTTCCCTGGACTTTTACTGATGGAAATGTCCCTGGTTCCTGGAAAGGATGTGTGGGTGGTAGGCTTAATTACCTCATGTTAACAGCTGTGGTGCTTGACAGGCTAGGCAGGCTGTCCTCCACAGGGCAGCTGATGGCACTCCATCTGCAGTAAATCTGAAGCTGACATAATTTGTGTTGATATAGCAGGTCCCCTATGTGCATCTTTGCAACAACTGCGGTCACTCACACCTGCATCGTTCCCTAAGCTTCGTGGGCACATTGCCCTTGACCATCTCCACAGAGACATCTTCCACCATAGAGGTTTACTGGTTGGTCACAGATGGAAAAAAGGGTAAGTTGAAAAGTTTCCAAAAACACATGTAAAACTCTCCCTTCTTTAGACACATTTAAAACAGGATACAGACTCTCCCCAGCACAGCATGCTGCTGGACATTTAGATGACAGCTTTATCTATTTATCTTCAGCAGGATTTGTGTATTTTGCCTAGTGGTAATACATTAAGAATTCAGGGAATTGTGATGATTCTTGATCTCAAAACACTGAGTGAAAGCTACATGGGGAAAAAATAAATCAGTATATTTCTCTTCTGATATAAATCATTTAAAGTCTGTTGTCTTCACTTTTGCGTTATTGTCAGTTAGTCACATTATGGAGTTCCCTATTTAATCTGTATTGAAAGTAATAGTTCTTAAGAACCAGTTGAATCACAAGCAAATTTATACACATGATTATATAGACCATGAAGACAGAAAATGGTTTGAGATGTTAAAACAAACAAACAACAAAAACAGCAACAACAAAATCTGAAATGGGTTGTTATGTATAACTCAACATGGAATTTAGTTTGCACACAGACAACAATAAGACTGCATATTTAGCTCCAAGCTACAGCATAATGGGGAACAGGTCAGTGCTGACATCCATCAAGCTCTCTGAGTTCAGTCTTTAATGACTGAGTGCAAGGAATAAGCAGCAGAGGAGTGAGATCAGAGGCTAAAAAGATTTCAGCAGTGTCTGTGACTTGTTCAGCTAGTCTGTTACTGTACTAAAAGCACCTATATAGCATTATTCTTTCCAGAGAGCAAGCTGTTATTTATAAAAAAGAGCCTCAAGCCCTTCCTGCATAAATGTGGTTTACCAAGAAACTTGTGTACATCTTCATGATGATAGCTTGAGTAAATACAGATCAGGACATATGAGTAGTGGAAGGAAAAGGGTGCAGAAGAATTATGAACATGCTGGAACAATTTTGATGGTTTTGAGACACATCTTGAGTGATGTGGAGAAGGGAACTGGGCAACCTGAAAAAAAAGTAAATAACTGAAAGAGGACATATAAAAATGTGGATGATTGAATTTTGTCATGGGTGATGTCAGCACAGGAAAAGACTGTTAATATCACATGCACATCCCAGAAAGGTTTTCCTCACCAATTTGCATATTGCCTGCATCACCATGTAACCTGTATTGTCTCACGCCAAGCTGCAGTTTCTCAACAACCTTCTTGTGCATTTATGATCCCTTCCCCAAAAGCAGACTACATTGAACCATGCCCTATCTATGTTTACAGGGTATGCTTGTTTTCAATAACATAACCTATAATTCGATATTTTTTCATGGGTGTTTCAAGTTATTAACTGAGAAGTTATTAACTGAGAAGACTGAGTACAAAATAGAAAATAATTAAGTATCATGCAGGAAAACATTTGATTTTTTTTTTTTTTCATAAACCAGGTCAGAGGAAAATGAGTCAGAGAAAGGACCTAATTCAATGCAGCTTTATATAGTGGGAAGTTGCCTTGGTGTCAATCAAATTTTACAGGATACTGGTAAGTTCAATGTGAGCATTTCCCAAGAACTGTAGAAATTAATTTAAAAAAAGCAAAAATGTAATGAGGAGACACAGGCCCCTAATTTTTCACTGAGCCAAGTATGTATACAGATGCTCCTGGATAAGCCTTACACAGCTGAATTTTAATAGTGATTGGCTGTTCATGAACATATAATAGCATTGATTTTTAAGAGAAGAAACACTTGTTAAAAGAGTAACAGAACTACTGAGGTAGATAATATTTGCTGAAATGTAGTCATTTTGTGGAGAGGTGGGAAACTAAAAAATGTCAGTTCTTTCCTGCACTTTCCTGCAAAAGGATAAAAAAGAAAGATCTTTCTTTATTTTAAAATTGTGTTGTCAGCTTGCACCTTCAGAGTCATGCCACATATCAAACGGTTGAAAATTCAATCCATAATTTGGAAACTGTGGCAGTGGGAGAAGGACAAATATAAACTGTTTATTTTCACTTTGTCAGGGAATCTGGCTAAGACATAGATTTCCAAAGGGGAAGAATTTAAATCCTGGAATATCCTTCTTCACTCTAAGCCACTTTTTTTTTTTTTTTTTTCTTCCCTCATTGTTTTCATTGTAGCTAGTATGCTACAATTCCATCTTTTTCCTCAAATTGGGCTAATGTTAAAGAGTGTGGCTTCTCACCCACGAAGAAGTGAGGAGCTTGGAAGAAGTGAACTCTGCAGGAGAGCAAGGCAGAGCAGAAGTACATACGGTGTGTCACTGTCTCACCTAAGCTACACTTAAGTCAGGCTGGTTATTTTACCCATCACAGGGAGAGATGATGAGGACAAATCAGTGTGGCTCTAAGTATCTCTTTGTTTAGGCTGCTCTAAACAAATCCACTTTGGCTTCCTATTTGAGACAGATTTAATTTTCAAATTAGGGTAGCATTAGTATGCTTGTCATCCAATTTGTTTCCTTTACATTGTTTTCCATGTGTGCATGTATTGTCAGGAGAAAAGTTTATTTAGAAAATTCCAACAGAAACTGTTTTTCCCCATTCACCTTTTCTCTCAGACTGTAAATTTTTGTGATTCTCAGCTGTCTCTTCTGTTACAATGGCAATCAAATTACATGCCCTACTTCCCAACAACTGTTATGACAGATTAAATAAAACCTACATAATTCTGCCCTTGAGTTATTTCTGGAGAAAGATCAAAATATGAAGGTCTTCATATCCATGTCAGGCATCTCTGTGCTCATGAAGAGGAAAAGCCATGAAGGGAATGGAGAATGGCTATGGAGGACCTTAAAGACTAAGGTCCATGTCTGAATTTAAAAGATGTGCACATCTTCCAGGGAACTAATCCTCCCTGAGACACATGTGTCTGGTGTAGAGTCTTATAAGCCAAAATATCGTTCAGAATCCTTAGAACAGGAAAATGCTACAACCTTTACTGACTGCTTTAGGAAGGGGCTTAATAAGACTAATTTGTTGCAAGTAGTCCATACATGTCATTTAATCCTAAATATAGCAAGTGCATATCTGTTCATCTTGTCAAATCTTCCAAATATTACAGAGAAATTTTCTAGCTCATGATGATGTATGCTGCTATTTCGATGTTTCTGTAGTGAATAGGATGGAGGAATCTGTGTAATTTTCTAAATCTGTGAAAAAATAAGATGCTTAAATTGACTCACAGTTGTTTAAAACCAAGCAAAAAGACATTTAAAAATATTTTATTCATTTGAGGTTTAGTCATTTGAACACTAGTTACTTACATACTCCCAGATCAAAACTGATTATATGCTAAATGACATAATGATTGCATTTGTTCTGCAAGAAGTCCTGAAAGTCTCTTTTTGATTATTATTATTTTTTTCTTTGTAGTTAAAAAATGTTTTCACGGAAAGAAAAATCAAAATTTCCTTTTTTTTTTTTTTATTTTTATTTTTGGGAGGGGTGTACATATCAATGTTAAATTCAGGAAAATTGCATCGGCCTTCCTGGGTTAAAAATGAAATCTTATATGCTATCTTATAGCTAAACTGTGGCAAGTAAATAATGAAGTTAAGGTTTTTGGCTCAAGATACTCTACTAATTAGAAAATAAAGATGCTAATTTAGACTGTCTAACTATCTTTCAATTGTCAACTGTAATACCGAGCTAATGCACAGGCTTTTATTAACTGTTGTTATTTAATTCTGTTTCTTTTCACTAGGATGCTGCAGGCCTTATTTATTATGTTCCTCAGAGAATGAAGGAGTTTTCTCTTGTGGAGAGACCCACTGGATCTGCATCCACTGTTTCTGTCACTTCCCCAGGGCCACCTGGGGCAGCGAGACTAGCCCCATTTTGCCACCTTCTAGCACTCTCCCTTCCCTGTGCACACTGCAGGCAGATGCAGATCTTCCAAAAGGAGCATTCAAGACAGGGGAAAGGAAATGGAATTCATCCTTCTTTGGAGACCTGTCCTGATGAAGTGCTCAGGAAGAGCTGTAAAATTGAAGACTGAAATCTTTAAAGAAAGATTTGCTTTAGAGGGCAGAAGCAATGTGGTGGGTTAAAAGTTGCTAGGGAAGGAAAGCTAAGATGTCTTTTATGCAGTACATATCAGCTATGGGCTAGGGAATCTTTCTGTCTTATAAAAATTAGAAAAGAATGAAAGCCATTAAACTTCTACAGCAACCAATTCACAAACATTGAGATTTCTGAATCTCTAATGAGCTGAAGAAATACCCCATTTTGAAACCACGGCTTTCGTCACCATAATTGAAAGGTTGGATCTGCAGCCACAGTTTTCAAACAGTTATTAAAGAACTGGAACATATCTTCAGCATTAACTATGGCAATGCATAAGCATGTAGACAAATGACTTCAGATAAAATGAATGTCAATCACCATTTTGATTAATTTCTATGTAATTGGAATGAATATGATCCCTTTATATGTATTTCTTCCAAGCACATACACATGTGAAACCCAAATGATTTTTCCATTCTTTCCTATGCAATTTTCATCCTATGGGACTTAGGAGTATTTCATTAATTGCTTCTAAGAAATTATTGTCTAATAAAGACTATCTGGGTACTAGTAGTTAAGAAAACCACAGCAAACTGAACTTTCTTACATAACTTTTTGCAGAGATACAAGGTGTACTGCAACATATGAGAGCAGATCTCAAAACTAGTGACTTGATGCTTTGTAAAAAGTAGTTATTAGATTTATTTCATGTGAAGTTGCCAATATGCTGAAATTTCTGTCCCATGGAAAAACATTACATCTGCTCTCAATTCAAGATCCTTGACATTCTCAACCAATGTACCTTGTGTTGTTCATATCCATCCACCCCCTTTCTTTAGTCTTTAGAACATGCTGAAGTTTCCTTCCTTTCCTGAAGCCCACCATCTTGACCAGGGTCAAGAGCTTCATGGTCACTTCAGCTAGGACTGTCTTTGGCTACTGCCTGCCCTGGCAGTTCCTCCCTGTTGCTGACCAGCTCTTGTCCAGCTCTTGTCCACCCCAGGTTGGTCCTGCCGGGGCCTGTGCCACAAATTTGTCCCTAACACCCACTAGAAATGTCCCAGTCAGCTTGAGCCCCACAGCATTTTCCTCACAACTGATGTCAGGGAGGTTGAAGACCCCCAGGAGACCAAGATGAGCAGCCAAAGACTTCCTCACATTGTTTTCCTTCTTTCCCCCTAGCAGTACAACTAGTCAGTAACAGACCCAGGGTGTCACCCATTTGCCTTCCCTCCTCTCTGGTCCCAAGCCACTTGCTCTCACCTGCCCACTTCCCATCCTGCAGGGACATCCCCAAGCCCCGGCTGTTGTAAACCACCCCTCCTTGTCATCCCTGCCAGCCTCTGCTGAAGGGCTTGTACCTATCCCTCATGGCATGCAGGCTGTCCATCCACATCTTGGCTATTCCAACAATACCATATGTCACCTGTATGTTTACTTCTTATCTACCACATTCCCTCCTGTTATGTTTCTGCCCCAGCCTGATACCACTAGAACACTTCCAGAAGTGGCCGTCATGAAGCACCACGTCTGTGTGTTGGGAACAGTAATGACTCTGCTTCCATGCTTTTTGTTGCAGACAGATGTTGTTCCCTTTAAAGCCCCTTGAAGGCTGCTGAATGCTGCCCACCCTCATAACTCATCACAGCTCACACAGAAAAATGTTCTGGGTTTGACAGAGCACATAACTTTTCCTCCCTCTGATCTATCATGAGCCACACAACTGTCCAGGATATAGGAGTTCCAAATTTAATCTGACAAGAGGATTTGGGATGTTAGCAGAGTTATGCTCCACAGGGTTCATCAATTCAAACATGATTATGAGGTATTTCTGTTGGCAAAGAACAAGGATCAACCAGTCTTTTCCAAATAGTTATCTCCCCAGGCTGAATTACTCTTAGAACTATTTATAATTGTAAAAACCAGAAACTTTTAAAGTACTTTTGTTGCAAGTTTAAGGCATATATAATGAAAGTGAAGCAGACGTTGAATGTCAGGTCTTTTCTGTATAAATGGGATTGTGCTACTTTTTTGCTGGATGGCCTGATTCACCTTGTGAATTTACACAGGACAAATCTGAATGGGAGGCTTGTGATGGAAATGAATGAACCATTTATTTGTGGAAATAGGAAGCACGAATGGAAGAAAACAGTGTAAAGCTGCAAGTGCTCTTCTAATACCACTTCCACTCCCAGCAGAGACTCTTCCTTGAGCTCAGGTACAAGTGCCTTTTAGTAAAAACTAGGGCATATTGTCATAGAAAATCCTTGCAACTTCACCCCAAAACATCCTTGTTTTGTCTTCAAGCTATAATCCTTACCCAAACCTTTTCTTGGAAGCTGGCATGCACTGCTCCCTGCTCCCATGCTCCCATGCTCCCATGAGTACTTGAGGAGGATACAGACTCTTCTCTATGTAGGCTCTACTTGGGTTGACAGTGGAGAGGTAACCTATAAACACTGCTGTTCTGTGGCTGGAAATGACAGTCATAGAGTCAGAAAGGTGTTTCTGTCAGAAAGGACCTTTGGAGATCATGTAGCAAAACTTTCTAGTGACAGTCAGGACATCAGAAAGAGGCTTTCGCCCACAGTGGAGCTCCATCAGCTTCTGTGAGCAACCTACCCATCTTGCCCATGCTCTAGGAACCAGGAGGTTCATAAAACACCTAGATGATAACTTATTGGTGCAGGTGCTAAGGGAGCCAACTAGGAAAGGTGCCCTCCTAGATCTGTTGCTGGAGAACAGAGGGGGTCTTGTGGGAGCCATGACAATTGGCGGGTGTCTCAGTCATAGGGACCATGAAGTGGTTGAGTTTAAAATTTTTGATGACAGAAGGAAAACTGCCACCAAAACTTCAGCCCTGGATGTGGGGAAAGCAGACTTCAGGCTGCTCAGGGAACCAGTCAGCAAGGTCCCCTGGGAAACAGCTTTTGAAGGCATTGGTGTCCATCAGTGTTGGTCAATCTTTAAGCACTGCCTCCTAAAAGCACAAGATCAGGCAATTCCAAAATATTGCAAGTCAAGCAGGCAGGGCAGAAGGCCTGCCTGGAGCTTAGGCAAAAAAAGAAAGTGTATGGCTGCTGGAAGGAGGGTCAGGTGATGAGGAAGGAATACAGGGATGCTGTTCGTGTTTGGAGGGAGAAAATTTGTGTGGCCAAATTCCAACTAGAGTTGAAGCTGGCCATATCTGTGGGAGAAAATAACAAAGTTTTTTTTAGATATGTGAACAGAAAAAGGAGAACCAAAGAAAGCATAGGTCCGCTACTTGATGGGAAAGGTCTCCTCACAGACAATGACATAGGCAAAGCAGAGATGTTTAATGCCTTCTTTGCCTCTATCTTCAACACTGACGATGGGCTTTAGCACCCAGGGTGCCCTGAGCTGGAGGACCATGATGGTGAGAATGATAAACTCCCACCCGACCCTGAACCTGTGCGGGATTTGCTGCTCCACCTGGATCCATACAAGTCCATGGGTCCGGATGGGATTCATCCCAGGGTGCTTAAAGAGCTGGCTGACATCATCACAGGACCTCTCTCAATTGTTTTTCAACGATCTTGGGAATCTGAAGAGGTCCCAGTAGATTGGAAGCTGGCAAATGTTGTGCCAATTTTCAGGAATAGTGAGAAAGAAGACCCTAGCAATTACAGTCTGTCAGTCTCGTGTCAGTGCCTGGTAAAATTATGGAGAACATGATCCTTGAAGTTATTGAAATGCACCTGGGGGACAATGCAGACATTGTTCCCAGCCAACATGCGTTCATGAGGGGTAGGTCCTGCCTAACAAATTTGATTTCCTTTTATGATAATATCACTCATCTAATCGATTAAGGGAAACCAGCTGATGTGATCTTTTTGGACTTCAGCAAAGCTTTTGACATGGTTTCCCATAGGATCCTACTGGACAAAAATTCCAGCATACAACTTAACAAAACCATCATACAACGGGTGAGCCATTGGCTGACAGGCAGAGCTCAAAGTGTTGTGGTAAATGGGGCCACATCTGGCTGATGGATGGTCACTAGTGGGGTCCCTCAAGGCTTCATTTTAGAGCCAGTCCTCTTCAATGTTTTTATAAATGATTTGGATGTAGGACTAGAAGGTATTTTGAGCAAATTTGCCGATGACAGCAAACTTGGAGGAGTTCTAGACTCGGCTGAGGGTGGAAAGGCCTTGCAGAGAGATCTGGACAGATTGGAGAGCTGGGTGATCACCAACCGCATGAAGTTTAACAAAAGCAAGTGCTAGGTTCTGCACCTGGGACGGGGCAACCCTAGCTATACTCACAAACTGGGAGATGAGATGCTGGAGAGCAGCCCCGCAGAGAGGGATCTGGGGGTTGTGGTTGACATCAAGTTGAATATGAGGCAGCAGTGTGCCCTGGCAGACAGAAGGGCCAACTGTATCTTGGAATGCATCAAGCACGGCATCGCTAGTTGGTTGAGGGAAGTGATTGTCCTGCTCTATTGTGCTGGTGTGGCCTCACCTTGAGTACTGTGTGCAGTTCTGGGCTCCACAGTACAAAAAGGATGTAAAACTGTTGGAGAGTGTCCAGAGGAGGGCAACGAAGATGGTGAAGGGCCTAGAGGGGAAGACATATGAGGAGTGGCTGAGGTCACTGGGCCTTTTCAGCCTGGAGAAGAGGAGGCTGAGGGGAGACCTCATCGCAGTCTACAACTTCCTTGCGAGGGGAAATGGAGAGGCAGGTGACCTATTCTCCATAATCACAAGTGATAGCAGCCACAGGAATGGTGTTAAGCTGAGGCAGGGGAAGTTTAGGCTGGACATCAGGAAGAGGTTCTTATCCAAGAGGGTGGTTGCACACTGGAACAGGCTTCCCAATTGAAGTAGTCACTGCACCGAGCCTGTCTGAATTTAAGAAGTGATTGGACTGTGCACTTAGTCACAAATTAATAAATCTAAAATTTTGGGTAGAACTGTGCAGTGCCAGGAGTTGGACTTGATCATCCTTATGGGTCCTTTCCAACTCGGGATATTCTATGACTCTATGATTCTATGAAATGTGTCCTCTCTGCCATGTTGCAGTGTTCCCTGCTGCCATCTGTGTCTCCATGCCCCATTGGTGGGCACCTCCATGGAGTGCTTGGTCTTCTCATCCCTCTCCTTGTCCATGCAGCAGCTGCTGAATGCCCCAAGTGCTCAAGCCCTGCCCCTGGCCTCACAACACCTCATCTCTGAGCCTCTCACCAGATGCCCTGGCCTTGGCTGGGTTCACCCCTCCTGCCTGTTTTCTATTGGGCTGGAGGAGCCCCGAGCTGGATGTGGGACAGAAGTGGTTGGAGATGTGTTGAGAGCAGGCAGGGGACCCTTCCTTCTGCCCCACTGTGCTTCTGGTCTGCAGCTCTGCTGGTGTGTGTTTGGACACCCCTTCTGTGAGGGTTCAGCCAGCGTCTCAGTCCCATTCTGCTCCAGAGCTTCTCCAGCACCACTGCCTTCCCACCCCTGGCCATTCACCCACAAGCGTTACTTGTGGCCAGGCCCAGAAGCGGCATTACCCTTGTCCAAACAGTGGGTTTTGGCCTGGTTTCCTCTATTTCCATGGTATCTATTGCTGAAAATAATAACTTACTGATACTACTAATAAAAATACTAATTACACCATTAATATTTTTTTATTATAATATTAATAATAACATAACCATTACTTATTTATAACAATAAAATATTCAAAAGCAAGAAGGCTGAATGTGTGGATTTGTCTCTTTTTGGTAGGGTTGACAGGATAAAAAAATGTGTCAGTCATAATTTGCTGTAGTCATGGACAGTAAGCAATAATACTTTTATACATATTCTACACCATAGCTGTTTGATAGACTGCTATCAAACATTACTGATGCCTCAGAAGAAAAAGCAGAACCAAATTTTTTCACAAAGCTTACCTTTTTCTACTACTCTTCCCTTTACTAGTCAAAATGTGGTTTGTTTGTAAAGATCTGATTCCTTAAAAATCATCCTTGCAAAGAAACAAAGCCAAACAGATGTTGAGATTAGCAAAAAAAAAAATAATGTTTTTATATGAACTGTTTCTTATTAAAAAAAGAGCATATTGTAAGAAACATACCTCAGGAATAAAGAACAAACCAAACCAAACCAAACCAACAACAAAAAAACCCACCACCACAAAAAAACCTTCTCCACCAAAACCAGAAAAACTCTAGCTGTCTGATTTCAAAACTTTGTGTTTGAGTCTCAATAACAGTCCTTTCTGTATATCTATAGATATGTAGATATCCTCTGAACTCAGTTATCCCAAGCAATTACTATAGACGTCAAGCCAGCAGACCTTGATTGGCTGCTGTTGATATAAAACGTCGTTTGAAACCACTGTTTTGTGGGAAAATGTACTACTACTTACCAATGTAGTACACAAAATGCTGATTTTTAGGGAGCCTAAAATAAAAATTTCTGTCCAGAGTTTCTGTGGTCTCTTCTGTGTAAACACAGTAAACAGGATGAATGGCCCTTGAATATGAGTTCCGTTCTGCAATTTAATAGCTGGAGGTATACCAACTGTACATGTATGTAAGCTAATTGCATAAAATAGCTAAGAATTATGGAAGATCTAGCCTATAGATGTGAAAACTGGTGTGAACCAGTTTAAGGTAGATGAGGATGGCTTAGCTGTGTTAAGGGTATATGCAGCATTTTGGTAATTATTTTATTTTATTTTTTTTCCCTATATTTAGTAGGAATAATCACAAGATATTTCCCTGTTTATAGTCCCCTGGATCAAATGTATTTCATCTTTACATACTTTGATTCATTTAGGAGCTATTTACAGGTTTTATCTAAAATTTGCTTTAATCAAAATGAGTTTTCCTTTTAAATTAAGAAATCTTGAATAGAGCTCCTGAACTCTGGCAACACTGCCTGAATAATTTTAATGAAAAGTTTACTCACTTAGAAATCATTTTAGTCAGAAACAGACTAACTAATAACAGAAGGAGACATGGAAATCAGAAAATGAGTGAATAAGTATATTTCAATGTTTCCTTTCTAATGCGCTTATTCCATGCATTTTGTTCACCTAGTGCCAAACCACTGCCCAGGTTCTCTGATATAATAGAAAAAACAACCTGAAATGAAGAAAAAAGTAAGAAATAACAATGACAATAATAACAACAACAAAACAGAAAGCAAAAGGAAAAAAAAAAAGAAAACAACAACAACACAAAACAATCATTATTGCCTTAAGTTTCAGTTTCATCAATCCAATGGCATTAATCAAGCTGCAACAGGGGTTCACAGCATTAGCAGGGCATACAATGAAAGTCATTTTAGTTAAGATTTGGCAGGATACTTAACAGACATTAGAAGTAATGGACCATTAACTCTCTTAGAGAGAGAAGGTCAGATGGGAGACATGAATCCACAAGTTATTTCAAGTTACTCCATGAATGATAAGAGTATTCAGAATACAGCCAAGGAAATAATTTGGTGCAAATAACTTCATTTGTTGGCTCAGACCATTGTCCCTCAGATCTGGTCGGATTCCTAAAAAATTCCTCTTCACCATACACCTCATCTCACCAAAATTACATATGTTGTTTGCTTGCTGCAGGAGTCCAGAAACCACAGACTCTGTCACCTGGACAAGCCCTGCTTTGTGTCAGAACCTCTTGTGCACAGTCACAGTAACGCATACAATCCTTATAGACAGTGTGCACTCCAGCCCCCTGCACACACACAAACACATGCGCACACACACACATGCTATAAATTGTTTGGAATCATGGGACTTGAAAAACAGCCAGATAAAAAATCATTTTTTAATGGACTTTCCTGGAACCAGAGGCAAGTCAGATATTGTATGACCAAAAGTACATTTGTGCTGCTGATGGTGCTGAGACCCTGAGCTAGAAATTCAATTTTAGGTCTACTTTCTGTATGAAAACAGGAAGCAAAAGATCAATAGCTGTTCGGAATTTCAGCGTTGTTTGTAATGATAAGCTACATCCCTGTTCTTGTAACATTTTATGATACCATGTTTATGATAAAATTATGTTGATAATTTTTTTTTTTTTTCTAC
>MU012856.1:94963-135786 GCA_011074415.1 Stictonetta naevosa | reverse complement strand
TATTTATTTTTGTCAAAGGTTTTTATGAAGAGTGAATTAACATCTAAATGTCTACATGGGTGGTAAGATAGCTGTGAAAAGAGCACCCCATACCCAATGATTCTAATTATTTAGTGTTTTGCAGCTTTACATTTAATGTTCTTTCTGTAACATTGCTTATTGAAAAAGATCAGCTGTCCAGCTGAAATGTGTCTGAGGAAAAATTATTTGTGATATGTTTATAACTCACTACGAGGACATTAAAGAATGAAAATTTAAAAATGGTTTTCAGGGTGTTATCTCAGGTAAATCTGGATTTTATTATTGCAATATTACATATTAGAATAACATGGGGTGAGAGGGTAAGAGAGGGCGAAGGGAAGTAGTAGAAGAACAGATATTCTACAATAACTGGCAATTAGAGAGGCACATATCCTTGAGGACATGTGCTTAAACTGAAGTCCAGGAATATGTCCAGAGAAAATTAAGTATTTATTTTTTTTTATAATGTTTCAATACCCAGCTTAAATCAAAGCCTATAATCATTGGAGATGCTGAATTTTTACTGCACCAAAAGAGAAGGAATTCAAGGTCTAGGGAAGCAGGGCTAGGGAAGTGATTGTCCCCCTTTACTCAGCTCTGGTGAGGCCACACCTCGAGTACTGTGTTCAGTTTTGGGCCCCTCACCAAAAGAAGTACATCGAGGTGCTTGAGCGAGTCCAGAGAATGGCAATGAAACTGGTGAGGGGTCTGGAGAACAACTCTTAGGAAGAGCAGCTGAGGGAGCTGGGATTGTTTAGCCTGGAGAAGAGGAGGCTCAGGGGAGACCTTATCGCTCCCTATAGGTACCTTAAAGGAGGCTGTAGCGAGGTGGGGATTCTCCCACGTGCCCAGTGATAGGATGAGGGGGAATGGGCTAAAGTTGTGCCAGGGGAGGCTTAGATTGGATATTGGGAAAAAACTTCTTTACTGAAAGGGTTGTTAGGCATTGGAATAGGCTGTCCAGGGAAGTGGTTGAGCCACCATCTCTGAAGGTCTTTAAAAGACGGTTAGATGTAGCACTTAGTGATATGGTTTAGTGGAGGGCTTGTTAGTGTTAGGTCAGAGGTTGGACTAGGTGATCTTGGAGGTCTCTTTCAACCTAGATGATTCTGTGATAGATGAGAAGCTTGACTTGAGCTGGCAATATGCTCTTGCAGCCCAGAAAACCAGCTGTACCCTGGGCTGCACCAGAAAGAGAGTGGGCGCAGGAGGGGATTGTCTCCCTCTGCTCTGCTCTCGTGAGATTGATTTGAAAGCAATGAAAAATACAAATAAATACTTTTGTAGGTAGTAGACCAACTCCATTTGTATTTGAGAGGTGATTGAAGCTCTTGAGAAACCTCTTTCAGCACTGTACGTTAAGACTAAGAAACTAAACTAAGTTGTATAGATAGATATTATCTGGTTGAACATACGCAATAGCAGTGCACAATAGTAATGATAATACTAATAAACAGACAGGAATAATTTTACCACTTTTGTGACTAATTACCACAAAATATTTTTGTTGAATTAAATGTTTAATTCAAAAGATTCTATTAGTAGAAACCATTACAAAACAGAGTATTAAAATTTAATTTAAACTAAATTAGCAAATGACTCAATGTGTTTTGAAAATTTACCACTAATTATCTGTTTTATATAAAAAGACTCTAGTTTAAGCTAGTGCTAACATTTTATTCAATTTGTCTAACTTCTTAGGTAGTAAATAGCAGAAGTGGACAACATTTAAGAATGTTAAATATCCTTAAAACCCAGCAGCTACTTAAACACATTGAAAACTAACACTAACTTGATCATTGCCTCCCATGTTCTTGGTTCCTATATAACAAAGTGGACTTAGTGGAAGCTTTCCACAAAATTCAGTTTTATACACAATGTCAATTTTTTCTGTCCAACTGTTTCAGCTGAAGGACTCTCCACATTCAAATTTCTGATGAAGCCTGGAGGTGGCTGTCATGGATTGGTGCTCATACTATATAAGAACAGATAAACCCAAACTTCCTGTGATGCAGACTGCTCTAAACTGCAGATCTGTAAAGAGTCAGGCTTGAGTGCAAGGAATATGTCATCGGCACATAATCTTCTCATCAGCTGTGGGATTGAGGCGAGCATCATTCCAACTGGGCATCAGCAGTGACATTATCTGTGGGAATATCCTTTGTTCTCCAAAATGTCATGTTATAGTGTCTCTCCCATGTAATTTTCACTCAGGCAAGAATAAAATTGCTTTAAACAAATTATGAGTAAAATTCTTGAATTTTGAGGGGCTTGGTTGTAATTTTAATAAAAATCTCTAAAGCTTTCTTCATGGATAGAAATCAGTTATATATATACATGTAATATATATATTATATATATAATATACATACATCTCCATCAAACTACATGCTTTTTTTTGTTTGTTTGTTTACACTGCAGTCCACTGATACACAAAAACAAACTAAATAAAAAACCACCACCTCCACCACCAAAATAAAATAATTAACTGTCCTAGAAAATATCAGCTGCAATAGAAATCTCAGCTGCACAAAGTTCGTATTTTCCTAATGACACAAATCAAAATATCCTGTTTTAGCTTTACTTATAAACAATGTATGTAGTTGAGCAGTTGAGCAGTTCTAAAAAAGGAAAGAATATATGACATTTGACTGTTTGTCCTTGATATAGATCTCTCCTATATTAATTTATTTAAACTATTATATCTATGGCATAGATACACAATAACATATCTTTAATCCGTTTGCACTGATAAACCATAAGCTGCTATCACAATAAAACTGTTGTTCAGCAGTTATGACAATGCTTGAACTTAGCAATGTCTGTTTTTTTTTTTTTTTTTTTTTTTTTTAATTTCACCAAAAATGTTTATTGCTTATTTATTATTTAAATAATGCAGTTGTGAAGTGGAATCATATATCATATTAATTCCATTTAGAGTGATATATAACCTGAGATGAAAATTAAATGAAAATATTCTGTATTTAACGTTTACTAATACTGCTTTTACTGTTTGCACAGAATAATTTTTACTACAGAAAGACTGAATTCAATTCTATTTTCCATCTTAGTTACTTAAAATATCCATCTACTAATCAGAGGATCAGATGAGATTTTTTTTTCCTGTTTTCTTTCTTTCTATCTCTTTTTTCTTTCTTTTTCTTTTTTCCTTTTTCCCGATAAGATTGAATGTGTGTTCATAAAAATTTACTATGATTCAAGGTAGATAGCCTGTTGGTTTATTGCCCAAATGTGTGTTTTAATGTTATCTAAAACTAAATTAGTGTCCTGCTGGAACACAGAAGAAATACTTTATCATTACTTTATGTCAATGTTACTGGGCATCGTATTTGTTATGACACCTTTAAGGATGGAGGTGTATTTTACTGCATTCATCTGAAAAGCATCAGTAACAGCAATGTCCACATGCTACTGTCTGATTCTATGTGTCCTTGGAAGGCAGGATGGACTGCAGACGGATAGATTATCTTTGACTCATAACTTCCTATGAAGTACATATAAAAATCATCTTGAAGGACACCTTTTATTTTATTTTATTTTATTTTATTTTATTTTATTATTTTATTTTATTGTATTTTATTTTATTTTGTCACGAATAGCTTGCAGCCACATTTAAACTAAAGTTTTATCTTTCTGTAGATGAGGAGCCATCTCAAAAAGATTTGACCTGTATTCATTATTTTATGTCCTGTTTTCACCCATCAACCCACTCCATGCTTCAGAACTTCAGCCAATTGTTATCAGAGGTCAAGCTGAGATCTAATATGGTAGAGACTGTTCCACACCTTTTTTTCCTTACATGCTTTTATCTCTGAAGGGCAGAATCCTGGACAGCAGCAGAAAGATGCATTTGGGTGCATTTCATCCTGTTTGTGCCCAGCAAAGTATTCTGAGTTCACTTTAGTTTTTTCTCTTCTAGTATATTTATAAAATTGACAGATACAATTTCTTCCCTGATTTTCCTTTCCCCTTGTACTGATCTATTTCTCTACAATGAGTTTGCATCCACTGATTCTTCCTAGTAAATAAACCTACCTCAGATGTAGAACCATAAAAGTAACATAAAATAGATACTAAAGAGTTTCTACTCAAGGAATGGGAGTCTTGTTGTTTGATTGAGACTTTGTTAAACCCTAGAGGTTTTTCCAGAGGTTTCAAAATTCAGGATATTTTGGAAGCATTCTGTATACAAACTTTTTATGTTCTAGATCTTTATTAAAGAAACATTCCAGCATTTATTGTTGCACGTCTGATTTTTTCTGGCTTCAGGGCTGCAAACATATTCACCTGTGGACTCTTGATCTTATTTACCTACATCAGTTTTCTCCAGTATTGACATCAACCATGCATTTACAGCTGCTTGTGCTGCTGCTTCTGCTTCAGGCAGCAGTGTATTTCACCTGGGAAGCACCTGAACCCGAAGAAGCAGCCAACAACCATTCTTACAACGTGGAAGCGGCTATTAGACATCACCACCAGCTAGAGCAAGTACATCCCAGGCTTGCTCAAGCATTATATCTGTGACTAATGCTCCCCCAGAAATAAGCATTTCCTCACCTGGTTAGAGGATTTTTTGCTGATTTAAATTATAGCCCTTCCTTCTGTAGCTATAGAATTCACAGCACTTCACAAATCCTTGTTATGTTAAATCTGCTTGAAATTTCATTACTTTTCCTTTATGCAACAATTAGACTAATTTTGTATTGCTATTGTCTACTCTATGGTTTGATTTCTTTCAAGACATTTCAGTACCATTTAAGATCTGTTATGTCCTACATAAAAAAGAAAAAAAAATATTGTCCTATTAAGCTACAGGTTTACATTCCTTTTCATTACTTTTTCTTTATACTTAAATCAAAGGCAATTTAAAATAAAACTGAATCTAATAAAATTAAGAAAACTCAGTCTGCAGTAGTTTGCTGAATTATCAGAAATGGGAAGATATTAATGTTGAAAACCAAGAAGCACTAGGGATAATATTGGCTTCAGGTGAAACCAACAGATGGTTTTGGGGGGAGTGGAGGAAAAGAGGAGTAGGTGAGTATGAGAGAGTTGCAAAATACTTGATTTCGTTGACTCAAAAATAATAATGTATTTTTTTTTTTTTTCCTTTAGCTCTATTTAGCTTGATGACTTTTAAAAAGACTTTTAAGGTTAATTTGGCTTAAAATTGGCCAAAACATTACCAATTTCATGTTTTCAATATTATTACTTTTTTTCTCGTCTTTTATTTCGTAGAAGAAGACAATAAATTTGACCCATACTTGTTCATTCTTTTTGACAGTTGAGATTATTTATATTTCATAAAAAAAGATAGTCCATCTCAAGGTGTACTGAACTGTGTTAAAAAAAAACAAACTTTTTAGCTTATTTATTATGTTCTATAAATATGAAATAAGTTTAGTATAGAATGCTGTTTTTACTACAGAAAATGCTTAACTGCACCTGAACAAACAATTGACTGCAAAGTTAATAATTACCAAAGGCAACCTATTATGTTAAATTATAATAACATCTTAAATATCAGAGCTCATCATAACAAATATTAATATAAATACTTAGTAGATAAAGTTCTACTCTCTTTTGAGAAGTGATCACTTAGTGCAGCAAAGAACTTTGGAATTTGGTAAGCTCCAATCAGCCAAACAGTGATTGCTCATTCTGAAATACTTCCTGAAATACATTATTCAATGCAATAATTTCTCTGGGTTTGGAGACTAGAAAGATAGAATAATCATATCCCTTGAATCTATGAGCAAGACGTATGAAAAATTCAAATTCCAATGATATATTCCAAGGCTGTGGTGATGAACGCATACTAGTATCCTAGGAATACACTTGACATCTTATTATCAGATGAGGAGGTGACACAACCACAGCACCAGCACCCCACAGCCCTCATTGGCCTAAAAACATCATTGTCTCTGAGCTCTCTCTCCAGTCCCTGGGGTTCACAGCTCATGCTTTAAGGGTGCTCAGCCACTCAAGATAGCAGAGGCAATTCTTTTAAACAACAAAGCTTTATTTTCCTAGCAAAAGAACCATGCTATTTTAAAGAAGGCATGAACAGCACACAGAGATTTTCAAAAAAACGTGTCTATCCAAGTACTTATGAATATTTGTCTGATTATTTCCAACCATACCAAGGTGTTTGAGGGACTTAAAGAAAAAGGATCTGGCTCTCTCATACAGGGTTCTGCCACCTTTTCCAGATGGCCAACAAATCACCTTCTGACAGCAATAACAGTCTTCATTAAGAGTTTTCTTTCTATTACTTCTTATGAAATTCATCACTGAAAAAAAAGAAAAACCCACCAAAAACACCTTTAGATGATAGCCATCCACCTTCTAAATGGGCTTTGAACAGAGGACTGCAGAATTTAATCAATAGCTGCTGCTTAGCTTGGACTATCCATTCATAGTGGAATCTAAAAGCTTTGTCCAGTATTCGCTTGGGAGTAAGCAGACAGAGGAAGAGACTCACTTTCATTCTCTGAGAACTGGATAGTCAGCATCCTCCAAAACAAAGTGTTTCCATCTGCCATTTTATGGTAAAAACTCTTAGAGATTACATTCACGCAAACCAAGGAAATAACACCTAATGTGCACATTCATTATGTACCATCCAACAAAAAGAGTAATCTTCAGTCCTTATAATCTACTGATAGATTCTCTCAGGGGCCAAGGGGAATACAGAGGACTTAACAGCACAAAATTTCTGTCACATCACATAGCTCTTATACTGCTTCATGCAATCCCCATATATCCCAGATAGCACTTAACAAAGCCCTTGAGAGTGCTCCTGAGTTGGGGTCTTGGAAAATGCTTCCAGAGCAGGAGTTAGACTCAATACTGCTTTCAAACTAGTTCACTGTATGCAACTTCTGCATTTTCAGTTATAAAGGCCATAGCAGTAACTGATGAAATTAAAAGATTAATCATACGGGAGTTGAATCAAGAGGAGAATGTCTGGGTGAAAAATAACAGCAAAGAAGAAAGAGTAGATTGAGACATGGCAAGCGGAAAGATAAAAAGAAAATGAACAGAAAAGGCTGTTAATTACAGAAGTAAAAGGAATCTGTTGATAACGAGTCCTAAACAGACTGAATTAATATTTATCAATTACATATTTCTTCACAAAAAGAATATAAAGGGAAGGAGCTATTATGGACATTAACTCTAGGGACTTGAAAAGCAAGTCTAATCTAAAGTGTCAGCCCTTGACTTCTGTCCTCATTTGCAGACATTGTATTAATATGTACAGATACACATAGAATCATAGAACCATAGAATATTCCAATTTGGAAGGGGCCCACATGAATCCTCTGAGTCCAGCTCCTGTCTCCACACAAAACCACCCCAAAATTAAACCATATGTTTGACAGCACTGTCCAAATGCTTTTTGAACTTCAGTGACATAACCACTGCCCTGGGGAGCCTGTTCCAGTGCCTGACCACCCTCTCGGTGAAGAAGATTTTCCTAACACTTAGCCTGAAACTCCCCTGATGCAGCTTTATGAAATTCCCTTGAGTCCTATTGCTGGTGACCACAGAGGAGCAATCAATGCCACCTCCTCCACACACCCTTGTGAGCAAGCCATAAACCGTGACAAATTCTCCCCTCAGTGTCCTCTTTCCTAAGCAGAAAGAATTAATATAATCTTATTTATAATATATTTTTTTTTTCCTAGAACTATTGCCTCTGCCTTGGCATTTCCTTGTCTCTCTATCCACATTTTCATTTGCTTCAGGCAGAAAAAGACTGTTGAATTCTTTTGTTCTATCAACCTAGACACCAACACACTTCTTTAAATGTTAAGACAAAGGAATATAAGATCTTTTTATAATCAGTGAGCCAGAAGTACTTTCTGTAGGATTTCCTTGCATCAATTTGAAAGATGAGTATTTGCTAAATCTTTCAGGATCCCCCGCTTTGTCTCTGGTAGTAAGAACAGTGCTTAGGTGATTTCATGTGTTTTGGTTAGCATACCAGGAACTTGTTTAATCACTGCTTGATTATATCTGAGAGATGCATATATTTGCCAAGAGTCCAGATCTTCATTTACAAGCAGAAGGAGTTGGGCTCTGTGTAGGTGCCTCTTCCCTTGAGGAGCAGCATAAGTGACCATTGTGAAGCTCAGCCTCACTTTGCTGTGGCTGTTCCAGCTGTGGCTTGACATGTGACTGTGTGCTTGGCCCTTTGGTCCTGGCTATTCAGAGCAATCGGTGTTTGTTGCTGGATGGTGTAAGAACTTGTGGGGACTCCTGAGAGGTGCTGGGGGATGAATTTTAGTCCCTCAGCCAGTTGGGCCAGTGCTCACTCATGCAGATATAAATTTAGGTTTTAACCCCTAGGTCCAGGCAGCCCACCCCATACAGGCCAGAAATCACATCTGTGCTCAAATAACATTTGATCTAAAGATCTTATTATAAGTCCTCTGATTTGTCACAAAGTATGCTTTTGAGAATCTGTTGTCTTGATTGTTTCCAAGAAAACAGCTGACTAATAAAATATATCTTTCATGATCCTTAATTGAGAGACTGAACTTTTTCACAAAATAGTAGCAGGTGCAAAATAATGAAAAAGAAGTAATGAATGCTACATTTCCAGGATGAATTCATTAACCTTTAAAATATGCACAAAATATAATTGCCCAACTACAATATTAGTGACCTGAGTAGCTTTTAATTAAGGCATTGGGAACTAAGCTTCTATAAAAAAGGTGGTCTATTTTAAAATATGCTATCTGTGATTATTATCGACAAAAATGGGGATTGCAATACTCAGCAGCCCTTGCATCAAACCACTAATTTAGGTACACTGATGCAGATATAAGTGGTAATTTTCTCTTCATCTTTTTTTTTTTTTTTTTTTTTTAAATTGATTTCTCCTATATGATCCTGTTTGCACAGAAAAATAAAAGTATTTTATAGGTTGCAAGTGTGCAAGACTTTACTTAACCTACAACACAAAACAGTAACTATCCACCTACAATAAATACAACCAATTTTAATTTAAGTATTTTAGCTAAAACGCATTCCTACCAAACTTAGTAGGGGTGATGACACTGATGAGAAATGAACTATATTTTTATCTTTTTATCTTTATTCTATTTATTTAATCCTTTATTTCAAGTTCTATTGAACTGGATTATTTCTTGATTTCCAATAAACATAGCCTGGTAAGGAAAAACTGCATAGAGAAAAAAAGATAAAAAAAAATCTTTTTTTTTTTTTTTTTTAAAAAAAAAATCTTTGAGACATAGGCCAGTTTTTTTGCTTAAGTACTTATCTGACTTACTGTAACCTGTACTGTTGGTGTTATCTAGACATAATTTATGGTGTTTTTTTTTGTCCAAGATGGATAAAATATACCCTTTATTTTTGGTAAAATTATACACCACAAGTTAAAGATGAATATAAATTTCACCTTGCCAGGCTCACAGAATAAGGGGTCTGTTAAAATTTAAATCAAAAACTGTGAAAGTTGTTGTTTTGGATAGCAAAATTTGATGGTTCCCGCCTAGTGGAAGCTGTTTTCAAAAGGAGCTTTTATTTTTTAGAGGCCATTACTCCCATTAATTTTTCCATCTTCTTGTTTTTGTAGAAACTATCTCAGCAGAATACAGGAAAAAGTAACACCAAAGCAGATATGCTTTTATTTTTTATTTTATTTTTTATTTTATTTTTTTTTTTTTCCAGCAGGAAACTAAATTTTAGGTTAGTAATTATTCTTACCTAAACTGATTCGGTACTAACTGTGGCTATTTGCTAGTTTTCAGAACTGCTTTTTGAAGGATTGAGGCTAGGCAGCTGAGCAATTAGATAAAAATTAGTTCCTTGTCCACAGTGTGTTTCACTTCCAAACAATCATTTCGTTTTATATCAGGTAAAATGCTTCCTTTCACATTTGTAGAAGGTAAGACCCCCTTAGCAATTGGATTGTCAGGAAGACACATACTTAAGTTGATGCTTGAATGTTAAGGTAAATCAAAGATTGCTCCCTCTGATTATTCAGCAAGAGTTATTTTCAGTAACTAAAGTCCTTGTTACTGCAAAAATAATTCATTTGGAAATATAAAAAATCAGAGCCAGCATAAGCTGGAGGATTAATATTCAGTTTCCAAATGTGCCCAATGTCATAAAAGAAGCCAAGAAAAACTTGCCACTGGAATGAGGTCCCAACAGTCCTTCCTCACCATTTTCAGTGCCAGTTCAGTTTGACAGCAAGTATCAAGAGATGGTCTTAGGGTTGTGTAGCTTACAGCTGCACTTTGCTTTCCAGGTCACACTGGAGAGCATCAATTCTGTTGCTTCACTTCCACACTTAAACCATCAAAGGATGTGTTTTAGATGTTGCATACACAGAAATTTTTCTTTTCTGTGTTTACCTTTTCTAGCATGAGAAAAAGAAAAAAAAAAAAAAGAAAAAATGTCATCTAATTTATCTTCAGAACCAATTCATTTTACCAAAATACATCACCAGATAAAATGAAATACAGAAAATGTGCATGTTTGATCACTGATATACACCTGAAAACCTTGTCCAGAAAAAAACTGCCATGGATACTTTTAAGAAGACTATTGCAAAGGTCATCGAGGAGTTCTATTTATTTCTTAGCTGACTACCCATTGTTTTCTCCCAGATGATTCATTTTTTCACACCTTTGGTATCTTTTAAACTTATAGCAGTCCTATATTTTTATGACTAGAAGATTGAAGAAACTTCATTATCTATAATGAAATGAAATGTATTGCTCATGGCTAAAAGGATCATTTTGAAGAAATTCAGAATTAAAAAATTTCAAACTTTTGCTAAACAGACAAATATTCTAGCCCTTAAAAGTCATTTCTAAGTATTAAGTGCTAGATATAGAAATAATATAAGGCGTGTCACAAGCAATATACATTTTGAAAATATATGAGGACTGTGTATGTTTGGCTTGCCACAATATCCCCTTGGAATTATTTAGAGTGTTTGTCTTTTGTTGTTGGTTTCACTAAAATGTTTCCTTTTCATTTATCATTACAATATGTGTTAATGTGGTTTTATCTGATCAGTGAGCCAAAATTCAAGGGTTTTAGAAGCTATTTCTTTTACAAAACAAAGTACAGAAAATATATATTCTGGATTTTATTTTTGATTTGTGCAGCAATATTCATTTATCATAGGTGTGAAAAAAAAAAAGCACCACTATCATCACCAAGAAAAGCCAACCAACTGCGCCCCCCCCCCCCCCCCAAACTAGAAATGTTCCAAGCATGTCTGATGCATGGTTTTCAATTTGCAATTCACAACATATGTGTACATATGTGTATGTATACACACACATGCTTACCTTTCCAACTATAAAGATTAAGCTTTCCCTGGGTGATGAACTAATCCCATGATACCTGCAGTTCTTGGCCATGCTTATCAATCCCAAGCGAACCCTCAGATTGTGAAATGTAGACCTATGTTTTTACTCCCATTTTTTTCTGCTAGCTATAGTTGAACGTTTGTTTTCCTCACCTGAGTGTTAAGGTCAAGGTATTTACAGTCAAACCATGAGACCTGAGTTAATGGATTTAGGGCTGCAGACAACTGGCTCAGTTTCACAGCAGTCCATTGCTGGGCATCAGAAATTGGTGACCGTGGTGGTGTGAGAAACTGGTAAAAGTTTCAAGACGGCACTGTCAGGAATGGCTGATTTCACAGTTGGTTAAGGGGAATTTCCTAAGAGGCAACCAAAATGCACAGATAAGCTGGACAAGACAGCCGGAGACTTCTTAGGGAGTGAAGTCTTGCAAGAAGAGCATCAGAACATATGCATTTCCAGCATTCTTGCAAGGGTTAACATTTACTCTGAGGAGAAATACATCATGAACTGCTACAGGCTTGGGACAGAATGTCTGGAAAGCTGTGCAGAGAAGGATCTGGGGGGGGGGGTGTTGTTCGATGCCTGTCTGAACAGTGTGCCCAGGTAGCCAAGAAGGCCAATAGCATCCTGGCTTATATCAGGAATAGTGTAGCCAACAGGACCAGTGAAGTGATCATCCCCCTGTACTATGCTCCGGTGAGGCTGCACCTCGAGTATTCTGTTCAGTTTTGAGCCCCTCGCTACAAGAAGGACATCGAGGTGCTTGAGCGAGTCCAGAGAAGGTCTACGAAGCTGGTGAAGGGCCTGGAACACAAGTCCTATGAGGAGTGACTGAGAGCACTGGGGTTGTTTAGTCTGGAGAAGCAGGAGCTCAGGGGAGACATTATTGCTCTCTATAACTACCTGAAAGGAAGCTGGTGGCAGCTGGCGGTCGACCTCTTCTCGCAGATAACTAGTGGTAGGGCTAGAAGCAATGGCCTCAAGTTGTGCCAGGGGAGATTCAGATTGGAAATTAGAAGACATTTCTTTTCAGAAAGAGTGGTCAGGCATTGGAATGGGTTGTCCAAGGAAGAGGTGGCATCACTGGCCCTGGGGATGTTCAAGGAAAGGTTGGATGTGGTGCTTAGGGATATGGTTTAGTGAGTGACATTGGAGTCTTTTCCAAACTTAATGATTCCATGATTCTATGATCATAAGCCTGGTATCTGTAACCCAGTTAATGAAGCCATAAATGTTCTTTTATTTATAAAGAAGTAATCATTGTCTGATAAAAAATAGAGTCAATGAGCTCTGATATTTCAAAGGTTTTGAGTCTTTAGACTCTAGAAGGGTTTTCATGCAATAAACTAATATCATTTTAGCAGCTTTATAGAACACATTTTAGCTTTTCCCAAACCGTGTATACACTCTTTATATAGCTTGGGCAAGGTGTGCTGCCTAATAGACATTGGCAATAAATTAAAATTCAGATCTAACGGGGGAGGGAAGTAGACAGACCTAATTGATCAAAATCTCATTCCACCTCTTAATGATGTTCTCTTTCACATTACTTTCATTGACAAGAAAGACATTATCACTGTGTGGCTGAAGGAGGACAACACTGCTCATAACAGATACATGCTCCATTTGAAGAATCTAACCGAGCCAATCTTTAACTTTTCTCCACCATATTAAGGGGGAATATTGTCTCCATGATATACTAGTTGGGAATTATAAACTTAATTGTGGCATGTAATTCCCTCCATCATAGATTATTTTTCCCTCCTTCTCTTTGTTATCAAGGCACTGTGCTTTTATTACAATGCGATGAATACTTAATAGAAAATCATTCCGTCTACGGAAGTAATTTTTTAATGAAAAATGTGAGTTTTAAAAGAAACAACTCTCAAGGGTTCTTTGATCTTCAAAAGGCTTATAAATAAAGCTAAAATCCTTAAGTGATATAGTTTCTGCATCTAGTAATCTGCAGGAAATCAGGATTTAGTGTCACGACACTGAGGCTTTGCATAGGTGATTCATTTAAGAACTGAAATATACATTCTGAGAAAAAGTTTTCCAGTTTGTTAGTTACATCCTAGTGTTTTATTTATTTGTTTATTGTTTTTATTTTTCTGTGTCTAGGAGAAACTTTAAGTAGAAGTCCAGTGAGGAAGGCAATATTGTATTCTCTGACATGTTGTCCTTTCTATTTATGAGCAAAGGAACATAAATGCCATTTATTATCTCATAATATTACCATCTGTCTCAATTGGAAACAGTGTAGTCAAATTATACATTTTTTCATATAGCAGTCTAACACATGCTTATCAATATATGGAAATGTGATTTTGTTTTTTTTATTTTTTATTTTTTTTTCACAATATTGATCTTTTGCGACAAAGGACTTTTCTTTCACAATGGTTTAGTGACTTAGAGCTGGCTAAGCAGTGTGTCATTAACAAGTATGTTTAGAGAGCATTTCCTGGGGGACATTAACACAAAAGTCCCCCTGGGGTACTTTCTAAAAGTTAGATGGGCTTGAAAGGTACTATTAAGGAAAGGAAAAAAAGATTAACATAAATTAAATTATCATTGCAGTCATCCTGGACAGGCATAGCAGAACAAAGATTTTAAAGCTGAGCAGAAATCCAAGGCATATTTGGTCAGGAAGTTTTGATCTTCTATGAAAAGGACAAAAATGCTTGCTTGAGAAATGAATTCCTAGCCAAGAAAAGGTCCAAACCCATTATTACAGAGAAAGTGACTGGAAAAAGAAAAAAGAAAAAAGAAAAAAAAAAAGCTTCAGTAACTATAGTGTTTATATTTGGCCTTTTTTATATCTGAACTGAAAATAAAACACATTTTTGAACACTAAGAAATTCTGCTTTTATAGGTACTTCAGTTATTAAAGCATAGATACTGATGGTCTCTTGAAATTCTCAGTCTGTTTCAGTGAAACCAGTTCAAATAAGCAATGAAATTATTTGTGCTACACCAGCAAGGCTGTATGTCTGCATTGTTTCCCTACACTGCTGAAATACCTGATCCTATTTCTCTGTTTGATATGAGAGGCTTCTGGAAACATAAAATACCACAAAACAAAACAAAGCAGCATAAAGCAAAGCAAAGCAAAACAAACCCACAAGAAACACAATTATCATCTTCTTCAAGGCATTCATGATGACTATCTTTTAAGTTCTAAAATAAATCAAAAGGGGTAAACTCATTGCATATTATGTCAGACTGCCATTACCAAACAAGATACCTTTTTGCAGTAAATGAAACTGTCCATTATGAGGCTGTCTGCAATGTAGACTTATCACACACTTACTGCAAGGCATTCTCAATTAAAATGCCTAAGCAAATCTCTGCAAACACCACTGCTGTGGTAAATTTGACTAATGATTTCCATTACTTAGTGCTGTTTACTCACATGCCACTTACTAGTTCAAAAGAACTAGTAAGAACTTCAAAAGAACTAGTCACAACTTTATACTGAGTATTTCTCTATGTCCAAGGTAGTGGGTTGGTGTACTTCGCTCGTTCTAAAAGGTTTCTAAATGATGGCAAGCATCTAGGTGATGGTAAGCAGCAATTAATTTGTGGGAAGTTCAAGTTTCCAGAGTTCTAATCCCAGTACAGGCAAAATAAAAAGTTCAAGAAGAGATTTCAGCACATGTAGAAGGACTGGGCAATGAGAAAGATACAGCAAAAGTCAGATACAGCTCCAGAAGAGGTGTGTGTGTGTGTGCTTGTAGGTGTTGTTTGCATCTGGCTGTTGGTTTTCATTTTGGTGAGGCAGTGAGAGTGGAGACGGGTAAAGGAAGATGTATCTGAAGAAAACTGTAGCCTTTAGCACTTGTGGTGGGTATGCTCTGTTCCTGCACTTGACATAAGTCTTGCTCAGGCTTATGAGCCACAGAAGGCCTCACCTCAATGCTCCTTGATATGGACAGTTTGCTGACAACAAAGCCCAGGCAGAGCTCATTACCATGAAATCTTTCATGGAACATAATGAAGCACATCAGAGTCCAGGAAAAAACATGACAAGGAATCTGAGCTTGACTATGAGTCAATCACTTCGTCTAATAAATACAGTGCTTCATCCTAGTTAAAGGAAAAGCTGTCACAGTATCATTTATCTGTTATCTACAGAGGATGGTGAGACCTAGCACTGCCTCACTCCACTGTTATTTATGCAATACAGGCCCTGGATGATCAGGCCTCCCCTCTGACTGTATCTGATCCCTGTGGGGTGACTAATTGACAAAGAGAGAATTAAGTGCTAAGAGGAGGAGGACTGCACAACCTGAATTGTAAACAAGTTGGCAAAAAACCTGAATCCTGGAAAAACTACTGACCAATAGTCAATGGACTCACAATCCTATAAATAGTGATCCCAGGCAGGAACTCTTGGAGCTCTCAGGGGACCTCAGCAAGCAGCACCCTCAATGTCCCCCTGAACTGGGATGCCTCAGGGTTCTCAGAAGTGCATCTCAGGGCTGACTCCTCAAGGAAAAAGCTCGCCTGCAGACAAATGCTGATAGGGGATTAGGGTGAGAAGGTCACTTTAAGAGTGAATCTTGGAATTGTACAACTGGATTTAGAAATGCCCCAGGACCCTACAGTAAGTCTTGGGTGAATCTTGCCATCCTTGAATCTCTAACTATGTCGCTGTTTCTCCTGTAGCAAAATCATTAGATCATGGTGTTAATTGAGTAATACTTAAATATTAAGTGTTAAAATCATATAATCTAACCTTGTTATATGCTATAAAGATATGTAATAAATCCTTAGTTGCTTAAGTTGCTGCAACATTAAAGTTGTGAAAAATCTAATTCTGCACACACACACACAATAATAAATAATAAAAAATAATAATAAAAAAATGCAATCAGGGAACAGAGGAGCAAATGAAGGGAGAGGTATCCAAGTCCAATTCTAGGACAGGCAGAAAGGATTTTATATTTCCAGAAAATGTCTGCAATCACATTTATACTCATATGTGGTATTATGTCACTTGTCTTTCCCCACGGGACTGATTCTCCATATTCTTTTGGCTAACTACTCTACACAGGCCACAAGGCAGTCTTTTCCCATGGGACTGAGACTCCATATTCTGTCTAACTACTCTCCACAGGCCACAAGGGATCTTGTGCTCCATGCCTAGAGCACCTCTTGCCCTCCTTCTGCACTGACCACGGGGTCTGCAGGGCTCTTTCATGTCTCTCAATCCTCATTCTCCCAGCTGCTGTTGTGCTGTAGTTTTTTTTTTCTTTTTTTTATTCTTTTCTTTTTTTCTTTTTTTCCCCTTTTTTAAAACCTGCTCTCACAGACATGCAAACAACATTGCTTATTGGCTCGTGTCTGAGCAGTAGTAGGTTTCTTTGAAGCCATCTGAAACTGGCCTTTATCTAACATGGGGCAGCTTCTGGATTCTTCTCACATACCACCCCTGGAGCCCCCCTGCTACCAAAACCTTGCCACATAAACCCAATGTAGTATGTTATCTGGTGATTTTAATTTTTGTACTGTCTGCCAGCTATTCTTGGATCAACGCATAGAAAAGATACAATCACTGTTAAAAATAGTCCCCTTTGACAAAAGGTCCCCACCCCAAACTAGGGCTTATCTGAAGTGAAATTTTATAAGGCTCAGAAATATTTATTTTCAGACCAAAATTATTGAAAATCACATGAACATTAAAAGAAGCATCATGTATAATCAAATTTCAAGTACCTGAAATTCTTGCAAGTTAATTTTCCAGGCTGTAAATTTCTGGTGCCACAAATGGTAATAGCACCAGGCCAACTATCATCACCTTTAATGCTGCGGTACTCCAGTCTCCAATAATACTGCAGATCATCATAAGTCTCCTGACATATTTACACCTGTTTTTAGGAACCTTTAGACTACATGAACATAATTCTTAACAGAATTCAGAATTAATCACTTGAATTTCAAATCCTGTTCCTAACCATGTTTGATATTCTGGATGCCAAGTATCTTTTTGAATTAGTGTGTGTGAATTTAATTCATCTGAATGGCCTTCCCTGCTGCCATATTTTATAAATAGCTTGTGGCTATTTTTTTTTTTTTTTTTTTTTTTTTAAGATTTAGCATCTTTTCATACAAAATCCACACTACATTAAGCACCAAACTAACCACACAGAACTTGAGGAGGGGATTAGTGGAAGAAGGTTGTCCATTCCTGCTGATGAAAAGTGAAAAAAAAAGTCTGAGGAGAACACAGCAGTGAATGAAGCTTCAGGGCAGGAGTTCCCTGAAAAGTATTAGGTCGATTCATCTCTTCTGCTTCAAGTGGTGGTTCACAGGCAGTGGGACAGATGACTTGAAGAACACAGCACCCTTCCTCCCCACTGATATTCAACAGAAACAATATTTTGGGTCTGTTGGATCTCTTACACTCTTCCATATCATTACTCATACTTTTTGCTCACCAATATTTCTTTGCCTTTTCTGGTTTGTCCCATAATTGAATTAAGAATGAATGCAAATAAGTGATTGGTTAGAGACTTCCTCTATCTGATATCACTGCTGCAATTCATATATATATAATAAGGAATAATCATTGTTTGCATAAATTTATATATTTTTACATACATTCAACAAATGCTATTCACCCAGAAAAAGATATTGTAAAATATAATTTGGCAGGACTCAACTGCTTGAAGGGGCATGCGTAGTGGGCACATAGTAGATTCAACAAAGTAGCTCTACATAACCACACAGTATGGCAAAGAGATATGTATGGGTAATGCAAGGACTTGGTCAAAATCCATTCAGAGTTCAGCCACCTTCAGTCATACCAGCTTACCAACATGTAAGCAAAGTAATTTCTAGCTCTCTTAGTAACATAGCTAAAAATCAGTTGTCTATAAACACAGAGAGCAAAAGAAGTAGAGAAAGAATTTATACTTTCTAGGTTATAATATAGAATGAGCAATAAATAATGCAGAACCTGTATAAAAAACACTTAAAAATGAGACTTAAAATGTGGTGTCTGGAGAGCTAAGGTTTTTGAAACTGACTAGCTGCTTAAACAAGAAATTTCCTCCCTTTGTGTAACCATAAACTCCTTCCTAGTTTGTCCTCAGACAAAAAAGCTACAATTAGCTGTTTTATTTTTTTATTTTATTTTATTTTTTTTTAAATTAACAATTCAGAACTGTTGTTCAACAGCACAATCAGCACATATCATAATCTTTTCTCTTAGGTAACAAATAAAATAATTCTCAGGACAACTCTGTAAGTATAGTTATCTCTCTTTTGCATGTATTGCTGCTAACTTGATGTCCCAATGAGCCAAATACCATCAACTGACAATTTGTAACTGACAATTTGTGCCATTATTTGTCAGCTCATATGGCTTTTGTCTCAGATGTGAACCTTTAGTACTGAAGATTCATTTTTCTGCTTGTGTTGTGGTTAAGTAGAGGATCACTTGGTTTCAGTTACAGCTCTGTTACTGCTGGTATTTTTTTATATTGAGGGGCAATCCCACTAGAAGGCTTTGACAGGGTTACCATGGGTCTGGTCTGGGCGAATAGTAAAGACAGTACAGGTAATAAAATAACCTTCTTTTTATTTTTATTTTTTTCATTTTTTAAAAGTAAATATATGAGTTTATTAAAAAAAAACAAAAACAAAAACAAAAACAACCAGTTATCTAAATGTCCTCATTTCCTAAGATTTATGTACGTTTTAAAAATTGTTCTCCTACATCGCCTCACATCTGTTGTGGGTGATACCAGATGCTAAGGGCAATACCAGACCCAAACTGAGTGAGATTTTGTTTTGATAGACTCTTGCACATTTCAGCAGTCAGTACCTAACAATTGTGAATAAATACAGTAGTCTTCCTGCTGCAAGCATGTACATGATGCATGTACATACTGCAAATGCTATATACATCAGCAGTACAAGTATTTGGAGGAAAATCACATGTAACTTTAGCTTTCTCTCCATAACTTAGACAGTGTTTGCCACTGATAGACAATTCTTCATTGTGTACCCCGAGCTGCAGTTTTTAGCTCATCAGAGGTACAATCTCTGCATTGAAACAACTGTCTAGATAGAAAACTCAGTCCATGAAGTTAAAACTTCACTACATATGAATCCAAATCATTGAATCATAGAACATCCTGAGTTGGAAGGGATTCACAAGGATCATCAAGTTCAACTCCTGGCTCCACACAGGACTACCCCAAAATTCAACTCTGTGTCTGATATTGTTGTCTAAATGCCTCTTGAACTCTGGCAGGCCTGTTGCTGTGATCATTGCCTTGGGGAGCCTGTCCCAGTGCTTGACCACCCTTGGGGTGCAGAACCTTTTCCTAACACCCAGGCTGACCCTCCCCTGTCCCAGCTCCATGCCATTCCCTTGGGTCCTGTCACTGTCCCAAGAGAGCCTGCCCCTCTACTTCCCTCATGAGGAAGCTGCATGCCACCACAAGGCCTCTCCTCAGTCCCCTCTGCTCTGGGCTGAAAAAAGCAAGTGACTTTGTATGCCTTTCGTCCTCAACCATTCACCATCTTCATAGCCCTCCTTTGGACACTCTCTAATAGTTTTATGTGTTTCTTATATTGAGGTGCCCAAAACTGTGAACACTACTTGAGATGAGGCCACAGCAATAGAGCAGGAAAGTTGTGCAATAATGTGCAACTGTGAAGTTTATTGAACTTCAGAGATGATCCTGATTAGGGTCATGGTGTTGGACAGGATGTCCTTCAGTGTACTTCATCCTTTATTTCTGTGATTTTAAAACTGCATATTTCTAGTGAATCAAATGATACTTAGATAACCTGCAGATTTTAGTGATCAGAACATTCTTTGCTATCCACTCTCTAAATGCTCAGTCATGTTTTGGTCTTTCTCTAACAGAACCAGAAACAAAAGAAACTCCTTACATCTGTATATATGGTGACATGATTGCTGTTCATGACAAAGCACAAAGATGACTTTCAGTCACTTCATAGAAGTTGATCAAGAAATATGGTAATGATTACTGTCTTAACCACCATCTAGAGTCACAGCGCAGAAAAAAAAAGTTGTAGTTTCTAGGTTTTAATATCTCTCTTCCCAAGAAAGCAATTTAAAAAAGCTTAATTATAATGCCTTTTTTTTTTTTTTTTTTTTTTTTTTTTTTCCTTTTAAAGTAGTCTGTAAAATAAAAACAAACAAACTAGGATAAACCATATATTTTCAATTTACAGAAAGGACATACTTGATAATTGCAAATTACCAATGTCAGCCTTTTGTAAGCATAATTTAGGTTATTCTTACACACCGGCAACAAAAATATCATGTAAAAATGTGACCTATGGGATATTATTAATCTACAGATATCTGTTAGCAACCGAAGAGCCACAGGATGTTGGGACATCTTTGTTTTAATGCACACACGTTAACTTCCAGGCCAGTTATTTTAAAGTGGGAAACATGGCTTTAAAGAATTTGGACAGTCTTTACCTGAATACCCTGAAGTGGTTTGAGAATACCAGTACCAATTGTAGTAATTCATTCAATGGTCCTTCATAACTTTGGTGCTGGATCTCCAGCCATATAGGTATATATATATTGCCTATTTCTAGAATGAATGAATACATGACTTCTTGTGAAACTTAAAGTTACTTGACAGCATCACTGTCTAACAAATAAGACTGAATTTCCTTTACACCAGCAACATCTCATTGTAACTAACCCTGTATAAATCACATGCTAAAAACATTTTTTTTTTAAATTTCCTTAATGATCATGGGAGCATCTGAATAGCACAGACTGTATGTAATTACTGGTTTAGTTCCAATTAAATCAATGCAAGTCTCATCCAGAACCCAACAAGCAAATGAGTTTAAGCGTATCTGTGGAAAGTGTTATGCATTGTGTTTCCTATTGAAATCAAAGTAATATCAAAAGTAAAGTAAATATTCTTATTCCTGCATTAGTTAATGCCATAATCCAAGAGAGAGACATCCTGAGTTTGATTCAATCCTTGGATAGAGGAAATGAAAATACCTGCAGGCATGCTCTACAGGAAGAATCAAAAACTTTCTCAGTTTTGGTCTCATTTATATTTATTCAATCTATATTATCTGTAAGAGTGTTATTATGCTTTCAGGAAGAGTTTTACTAGCTTATGAACTAAGTCCTGGGAGGCTGTAGGAGCTAATAGAGTTATTAATCTATGTACAATTTTCCTAATAAATACCTTTAAAATTCATTAAGTGTTCAATACCCAAGAAAGAGTATTAATGAGAGTTTCCAGATGTACTGCTACAGTGCATGTCTAAAATGCAATAAATTGAGTCATGTTGCTAGCCTATATTGTGCAGCTTTGATTTCCTTTGTAGCTTGATGTGAACAGAAGCAGATGAGGTTCATTATGTATATTCTCCTCAAATCACATTCAATAAAAACTTAAGCCCATATTAATAAAGTGATTAGAACCCAAACTAAGGTATCCTTCAAATCATTGACCAACATGAAATATTCAGAGTGATGTAATCAATTTGAGCCATTAGTAGATAAATCAGAAGAAAAACGAAGATTTTTGTTTCTATTTTAATTGTACTTTCCATAAAATTTCACTGCACTTTTCTCCATTTCCCAAATAATTTTGTCATATTATTTTTATTCAAGTGCATTAGACTGTTTCCTAAGATAAAACTTTAAAACACCGCCATTACAGATCATCTCAATACATTTTTTTCCTTCTCTGCAGTTTCCACTGTATATGAAATTCAAGAAACACTTAGTTTTTTAAACCTCTGCTGATACTGAAGCAGACTTCAATATTAATAATAAACAAGAAAATAAAAATAAATGAAAATCTACGCTTTTCATCAAAATCATTAGAAAGGCATTATTAGAATCAGCATCACAGTTACAAATGTAGGACCACCAAGTATTAGGATAAAGAATTTGTCTTCAGACTCTTAAATCTGAGTTTCTTAACTTTTACAATATGATGTAGTTTTACCTAGCATTCCAACACCAGTGTCATAGTTCATGAACTTTTAACAACCAGATGAATTCAGCAGTTATGAAAATGTCCTATTAATTTGATATGAGCAACATGTGTGTCCTCATAAATCCTTGGAAAGGATTCTGTAGTTAGATAGTTGAATTTTAACAATACATAAATTGTCCACAATATTTGTCAAGCACAAAATAATGAACAATCTTATCAAAGAGGAAAAGAGTGGGTCAGTTAAAAAACGTGATATAGAGAAACACACATTTTTAATAACATAACTAAGATTGGCTCATCACATAATATATACTTGGCTTGCTTTGGCCAAATGTAAATGCTAAAATCTTAACACTGGTACAGATAAAGAACTTCGGCACTTTTTTCTTTTCTTTTCTTTTTTTTTTTTTTTTTTTTTTCTCCAAAATGTTGCTACTAAAAGCTCTCCTTTATCATTTGCTTTAATAAAGCTAACTGAAGGAAATTTAAGAAAAGATTTCTTCCCATAAAATAGAAAAAAAAAAAGTTAAAATGAAGTTGCACATAAAGTATCATTTGTCTTTTAAGACATTTAAAGATGACATTATTTTCACTTCATATATTAGAATCATAAAATGGCTAGGGTTGGAAGGGACTTTTAAAAGCTGACTAGTCCAACCCCCCTGCCATGGATAGAGACAGTTGACATTACTTACATGAAACTACATATTTCTTTTGGAAAACAAAACAAAAGAAAACAAAGCAAAACTATTCCCAGTAATGATGCAGTATAACACATTCTTAAAACAGCACATTTATGTAAATAGCTGAATAAAATTATTTTCTCATATATTTCTGCTAACAGTAAAATACCAATGCAAATACTAAAGCTTAAAAATGTTAATTTGAATTTCAGCTGTTCCTTTAAATATTTTGTTTTCAGAAACAAATGGAAGAGATCTGAAATTTTGTGCAAATATCAGCTTTTTTTTTTTTGTCTAAAGTTAATATATATATATTAATATATATTACCTCTGCTTTGGGTTGCTGACCATTTAAATGGTACCAATAATCTCTGTATAATCAAAGGATTAAGAAACAAGAAATATACTACTTGAGAGCACTGAACATCTTTTCTGTGAATATTATCTTTTATGAAAGTATTTTTAGGTACAATAGAATCATATCTAGGTATAGAAATTTAATACAGGTCTTGCCTGCTTCTTCCAATTGTTTTTATAAGTTCCTACTCACTTTACAGATAAATTACATGAGCTCATTTAAATCCAAAGATGGTATCAGGCAGTTTAATACATAGTCTCACTTGTCCTTCATGACATGAATGTGAAATCATTTTACATTTACATTTTACATTGCTCTCATCTGCTGGTGAATTACCCCTTCTTGGAAATACAGGTTTAAATGTTCCTATATATAACTTCAATAATGATGACTAATTACTTCAGATTACAATATTCATTTGGTGCCTTCTATAAAACCATGCTAAGGCCCCTTCCCCTCTACACAAAGTATGATCATCATGTGATCAAGATGTAACCACCTGTCTTCACATGCTTGCACATGTATGTGGCTGCATAAGTGGCCAGTGAAGCAGCTTTCCTTTGTACCTCCTAGAATGGCTGTGGACTTCCACTGCCCACCCAAACTGCCTTCCTCTGAGCAGTGGTGGCTGTACTTTGGCTATGTGACAGAGGGATCTCAAAACTACAAAGTGTTAGGAAAGCAGTGAGAGAGGAGTGTGACCAAAGGCCATCAAATCCACAGCCTACTCTCATCTATATCTGTTCTATCAATGACAGCTTTACCTGGGATGAATCTTGTCAAACAAATTTAGTAAGAAAGCACTTAAGCACAGAAAAGACAAAAATACATAGAGAAAGAAAAGGAAAATAATCAACTCCCTGTGCTCAATAGAAAATGTTCTGCCTTGTTAGGGATACAAATAAGATTTGTATATAACAGAACAGATGGAGGGTAGGGAGAGGTGGGGATAGGGAGGGAATGGGATGGGATAGAAGCTTCAAAGGGTCTGTAGGGACAAAGATCGGATTAATATATTTTAATTTTTGGTCTTACTTTAATTCCATTTCACAGTTACCAGTCAGAATAACGATGTCATCTCTACATAAAATTTACAGCCACGAAAATACAACTGTACCTGAGTTCTAACCAGCTTTTTTGGCAT
The DNA here is from genome assembly GCA_011074415.1 of Stictonetta naevosa. Taxonomy (NCBI): domain Eukaryota; kingdom Metazoa; phylum Chordata; class Aves; order Anseriformes; family Anatidae; genus Stictonetta; species Stictonetta naevosa. Next base: position 111,226 of record MU012856.1, on the reverse strand, counting down.
TTTCTCTATAATCTTGCAGATACAGGCCTTCTAAAATATTACACTGATTTTGGCAGCTGCTAGGTAGTTTTAAGTCCACTGCCAGACTCTTTCCTCTTGGTGTTACTTAATGTTGTTATTTTATTTTAATAGAGTTTGTATGTAACTGGCATCCTGCCCAGAGTGTTTTGCTTCTTATATGTACCCTCTGACATATTTGGGACAATACTCTTACCTAAGAACAAAAGCATTGGGTTTATAAAGCAAAATGTGTTCATTAGTTCAGCATCAAGTACTCATCTGATATTAAGCATTATTCAATATTCAGCTTTAACCACTTGCCTCCAGCTGAACATGCAATACTTCAGCAGAGACAGAGCACATCTGTTGTTGAATAAAAATTTCAGTTCTTAGTATTCTACTGATCTGGATTCAGCACCAGGAAAACACTGGCATTAAACAGCATTAACATGAAGATATAACAGTTAAAAATGCTATTTCAGGAGACAAATACATATTTCCATTTTTTTGTTTGTTTTAGATTTTAGTTAAGAGATATTTATATTTCATAACACAACCCTTCTACAGTAAGGCTGCTTATTTATTAACAAGACATTTCATAATGTGATTGAGTGTTCTTGTGTACACTGTATTAACTACAAGTATGATGCACCAGGATGCCTGAAAATTTGCATGTTTATTTATTTCTGCAAGCTGCTAAAGTCTCTGAGTGAAGTCTCTGAACACTTTAAGTGGGTTATATAAGAGACAGAACTACAGTGTCAAAATATTCTCTGCTTCAATACTTGTCATTGATAATTATTTTCTTCCATTCTGGATATTTTTCCCTACTTCAGCTTTGAAATCTAACATATACTGAGGCTCCTATTTGTAACAGAACTCAGACAAGAGAATCATACAATATCCCAAGTTGGAAGGGACCCATAAGGATCATCAATCCAATGCCTGGCACTGCACAAGTCTACCCAAAATTTTAGACCATGTGACTAAGTGCACAGCCCAATTGCTTCTTAAATTCAGACAGGCTTGGTGAAGTGACTACTTCACTGGGGAGCCTGTTCCAGTGTGCGGCCACCCTCTTGGATAAGAACCTCTTCCCGATGTCCAGACTAAACCTCCCCTTCCTCAGCTTAACACCATACCGTGGGTCATATCATGGGTGATTATGGAGAGTAGGTCACCTGCCTCTCCACTCCCACTTGCAAGGAAGTTGTAGACTGTGATGAGGTCCCCTCTAAGCCTCCTCTTCTCCAGGCTGAACAGGCCCAGTGACCTCAGCTGCTCCTCATATGTCTTCCCCTCTAGGCCCTTCACCATCTTCGTTGCCCTCCTCTGGACACTCACCAACAGTTTAAATGTCATCCACTTCTGCTATTTATGTTTCTACTAATAGAATCTTTTGGATGAAGCATTTAATTCAACAAAAATATTTTGTGGTAATTAGTCACAAAAGTGGTAAAATTATTCCTGTCTGTTTATTAGTATTATCATTACTATTGTGCACTGCTATTGCGTATGTTCAACCAGATAATATCTATCTATACAACTTAGTTTAGTTTCTTAGTCTTAACGTACAGTGCTGAAAGAGGTTTCTCAAGAGCTTCAATCACCTCTCAAATACAAATGGAGTTGGTCTACTACCTACAAAAGTGTTTATTTGTATTTTTCATTGCTTTCAAATCAATCTCACGAGAGCAGAGCAGAGGGAGACAATCCCCTCCTGCGCCCACTCTCCTTCTGGTGCAGCCCAGGGTACAGCTGGTTTTCTGGGCTGCAAGAGCATATTGCCAGCTCAAGTCAAGCTTCTCATCTATCACAGAATCATCTAGGTTGAAAGAGACCTCCAAGATCACCTAGTCCAACCTCTGACCTAACACTAACAAGCCCTCCACTAAACCATATCACTAAGTGCTACATCTAACCGTCTTTTAAAGACCTTCAGAGATGGTGGCTCAACCACTTCCCTGGACAGCCTATTCCAATGCCTAACAACCCTTTCAGTAAAGAAGTTTTTTCCCAATATCCAATCTAAGCCTCCCCTGGCACAACTTTAGCCCATTCCCCCTCATCCTATCACTGGGCACGTGGGAGAATCCCCACCTCGCTACAGCCTCCTTTAAGGTACCTATAGGGAGCGATAAGGTCTCCCCTGAGCCTCCTCTTCTCCAGGCTAAACAATCCCAGCTCCCTCAGCTGCTCTTCCTAAGAGTTGTTCTCCAGACCCCTCACCAGTTTCATTGCCATTCTCTGGACTCGTTCAAGCACCTCGATGTACTTCTTTTGGTGAGGGGCCCAAAACTGAACACAGTACTCGAGGTGTGGCCTCACCAGAGCTGAGTAAAGGGGGACAATCACTTTCCTACCCCTGCTGGCCACACTGTTTCTTATACAAGCCAGGATGCTGTTGGCCTTCTTGACCACCTGAGCACACTGCTGCCTCCTATTCAGCTGATTATCAACCAATACTCTGCCAGGCAGCTTTCTAACCACTCATCTCCCAGCTTGTAGTGCTGCTTGGGGTTGTTGTGCCCCAGGTGCAGGACCCGGCGCTTGGTCTTGTTGAATCTCATACAGCTGGCCTCAGCCCATCGGTCCAGTCTATCCAGACCCTCTTGCAGAGCCTTCCTAGTCACATGCTTCTGATTTTGTCTCAGACAAGATTATGGAATAAATGGAACTTTATTCTAGCCCACAGGAAACATCCTGTGATCCTTAATTACATTACAGTAGATAAATGGTAAGAAAATGAAAATCTGAAGTGAAAAATAGACAAATGTGAGGACTGATGCTTAATTATGTTTGCCAATAGAATTACTGGAAAAATCTTTAGTGTATTTTATCTCTCCCTGTCCATGCATCTTGGTATTTTACCTTTATAAAATGTTTAACACTTTCCTTAATAATATCACAATTTTGTTAGAGAAGGTATCTTAAATTAAGGTCAAGCAAATAACTCTGCTAATCTCACTGAGGTATTAAAAAGCCTTCGTAAGATACAGTTACTGGGAGTGGAACTCTGTGAAACTTCTGTTTTTTAAGCACTTAACAATTTTCCATAAAAGATGTTACATAAAAGCTAAAGATCATACCATGCTATGTATGTGTTCAGTGATGTCATGACCCTTTTCTCTTTTCAAAAGGCTGTGAAAGAACTAAACCACTTACTGGACTTTCTGACAACTTGAGTTTATACATAACTGAGTGCAATAAAAACATATTTTACATTTTAAAATAAATGTGTTGATTGTTGGGCTTGTAAGATTTGATTTCAGCTCTGTCTTGTTTAATTTATTTGTTCAGATGCTTTGAAGTGAAAGATGTTAGGATCTATGTTGAGTGCTCCAAAAGTTTACAAATGTTTGTTCTATTAAGTTATTTCATTGGAGGGAGGTTCTGCAGTGAAGATGCTTAATGACATCTACCTTATTTGTGCAATAGAAGATCCCCTAAATTAAAGAATTCCCGCTGTAGTATTTCACTAAGTAAAGATGTTTAGTTAAGAGAAAAGGAAAAGGAAAACTAGAAGTAACATCTGTATAGCATATATTCTTGGGAGAGGGGATCAAAGTAAAGAGTTTTAATTGATGCACACTAATATTTCTCCCCATCCTTCCTTGTGTCCCACCCAATATCAGGGTAAATACAAATTCTCTGTTACCATATCCATTTTCCTCACACACTTGAATGTATCTCCCACAGTCATTTATGAACTCTAGAAACAAAGGATTGAAATCCTGATATACCCAATGGAGGTGTCATTGGGTATATCAGCAAAAAAAGGTCTCAAGGATATGCTTTTTACTGAACTGTCATCATTAATCAGTCAAAAAGTCCTGTTGTCAAATGAATCAGCAGTGTCAAAACAGGTAGCTTTCCTGCACACAAAAACAAACACAAACAAACAAACAAACAAAACCAAAAAACAACACTCTTTGTTACACAAGGATGACTGAAAGCACCAATATTCCAGAAGATGCTTTTATATAAACATGCCAAGGCTGTGCATAAATTATGAATATTAATTACCTACATGACTACAGATGAGGATGGGTAAGATATCTGGTTGACTGAAATAATAGCAAAGGTGATTATATTGGAAGTTATTGATTTGCTTGCTTTCAGTCATCTTTATCATCATGGCCTTTTCCTAAATTTTATCTATTAGGAGTGAAATTTCAAATGTATAAGTAGTTCATTTGCTTCTCCCAGTAAATGTACATTTCAATGTAATTGACTCTAAAATACACAGACAATTTATTGATCAGAACAGAGACAAAAGAAGTCTACCACACATTGTTTTTAGAGTTTGCAAACTTTCAGGTCTAATCTTTCTACAGATGAACTTCTAAGTCAGAGGCCTCTTATTAGTGATAGACTGAATGATGAAGCCATAGCATGGCGCTATAGTGTCTTTGGGAAAGAGCTTAGATTTCTCATTAACAGAGCATCATGAGCAAGGCCTTGATCTCTAGCTGCAAGTTACAAGTTTTATTTTCCCTTGTTTGCTAGAAAAGTTCACTTATATACATCCATGTGAAACATAGCTAATATTTGTTAACTTTTTCATTAATTTCATAGTTCATGTTTACCCTGTTTCTTCCTTGTTGTTCACATTCACAGTGAAAGGTCACCGATGTACTGCAAATGTTACATCAAATTAAGCTGACCTTGTTTTTCCTAGAGAGAATGAGTAACTGGTTTTACGCTACTGGGCAACTGAACTCCACTCCTCTTCAAAGGAAAATGTGGAGTAAGTATAATGGAGAGGGCTCAAGGGTTGAGATAAGGACAGGGAGATCACTCAACAATTATCATCATGGGCAAAACAGACTCAGCATAGGGAGATTAGCATATATATATATATATGAATATATATTATATAATTTATTGCCTATCAGCGAGCAGTGAAAAACTAAAAGCAAACGAAAACAACTTCCACCCCATCCACCCTCTTCTACCTCTTCTATCCTTCACAAACTGAGGGCCTGCAGGGGCTGCCCACAGGCAGCAGCTCTTCACAAACTGCTCTCACATGGCTCTGTACCACGGGGTCCATCCATCACCCAGGAGCAAACTGCTCCAGCACAGGTCCCCCATGGGCAGCAGCTCCCCCCAGACCCCCTGCTCCTGCATGGGCTCCTCTCTACAGGCTGTGGCTCTGGTCTGGGGCCTGCTCCTGCAGGGGCTCTCCATGGGTTTCCTGGCACTGCTAAACACTATCAAGGTTTAAGACAATGCTAAATATTCTTTAGGCAGAAGTAAGAGAATTGGTTAGAAATTGTAAGCCCGCTTATAGCAGAAAAGATACAGAGTATTTGTATGATTATCAGATGAACAGTTTTTGCATGACTTCAATTTCAGAAATGTGATGTTTGTCTGAATTTCCATGTGAACCTGGGAATCCTTAGGCATCAAAAGCAGGTGCTACTGGAGAGAGAAGCCAGGCTCTGCCCAATGGGCCTGCATAGCAGGGGTTTCATTGACCCTGCTGACCTGCTAAATCACATACAGACTTCAGCTTCTATTCATTTTTAAGGAGATTTTTTCACTTAGGATATTTTTTCAGACAGGAGCAGTAAAAATGCGCCTTGACTTTCACACCTATGAGGTGAACAGGGAACAGAACAGAGTGTAAATCCTTCTCACATATGAAGACGAAGAATGCCCCAATGGCTAATTAGACAATGCTGTGAGACTTACAGTCTTATCTCAGATCCTTAACATCCAGCAATTAGCTGTAGCACTCATAACTGCGTATAAAGATAATATTGCTAGGCAGAAAAAATAATTTTGCCAAACACTGTTTGGAAAAGTATGTGTTAATTGGAAAGCATGTGATTCATTTAATCCATTAAAATATTGGCCGCTGTTTGTTAGGCACTATATACCGATGCCTTAATTTTTCTTGCTTCTAAGAGATGAATTGAAATCAATGTTCTTGTGTGGTTTTCTTCACAAAAGAAGACATGAAGTTAGGAGATTATTTTATTTTATTTATTTTATTATTATTTATTTTATTTTATTATTTTTTATTTTTATTTTATTTTATTTTATTTATTTTATTTTATTTTATTTATTTTATTTTATTTTATTTTATTTTATTTTATTCTTATTTTTTTCTTTCCAAATCCCCTTTGCAATTCTTTAATCAGTTTTTTTAATACATTGTGTTACAAATACAGAATTTCCTAAATCTAACATGTCTTGTTTAGTATACAGGTGCACATGAACTTATATACTCTATACACTGCTTAGATTCCCAGAACAACTGTTAGACACACAAACACCCTTCCTTCTCCAATACTTCACTGCACTTATGTTTTGCAGGCTCATTCAGGTCCCACGTAACAGCTAGAGCAGCTCCAAAGTTGATATATAGTTGAATTTATAGTTTTGGAGACCAGAGAAAAGTTGTTTTCTGTGCCTTAATCTTCAAGTAACACTGCACATATACCAAGAGAAAAATTTCAAATACCATTTGATGAGAAGTTATTTCAGTGGCTAAGAAGGTGTAGTGATTTTACAGATGAGGAAAGGAAATTCTGTGTTTGTCTGAGACCACAGTGGAAGGTGGTTAATACAACCTTTATAAATGCTCAGGCTTTCAACAGCCACAAAACTTGTTTTGGGACAAAATGCAGATTTGGTATATATACACACACTGGAAAAAAAATTTGAGGGAATTACTGCTGAAAGCTACGAATAAATCTGTTTTGTATTCATGACTAAAGCATTTCCTAGCAATAAATTATTACACAGAAAATTTCTGGTGTGCAGCCTTTCCTGGATAAAGAATGGAAATCGATAGGTGTATAGCACATTCATTCTGTGAATGCAAAGCAGGATTCTGCTCAAGGACTGAGAAATCTAGTCTCCCTTCTCTAGCAGAAAACATGTCAGAGCACAGAATTCAGTATTTTCAATAATGGAAAATCCTAACTTTTGACACTACATTTTTATTCCAGACTGAGAGGAATATATTTTAAAGCTACTGAAAAATATGTTCAGGCCCACTGCATTTCATGAGAAAACATACTTCTGTAAGATTGGAAGTAAAAGCAAAAAATACTTTACTCAGTGAGGGAACATATTTGTTCACTAAAATCTCCATCTTTTTGAAACAATTCAGCAGGGAATCTGCATGACAAAGGCAACTACATCTCTTAACAGTTTCATATTTCAGACAGATAGAAGAGGAAAAGAATCTACTCCTGCCATGTACAAAGTGGGGAAGATAAAGAAAAACAGCAGCAGGAAATCACTATTGCCCAGAGTGACTAGTCAGAACTGGGAGATGTTTATAACTTCCAGGCACTAAAGAGGAGTTGTCTGTTGCTTTATCAAGTCTTCAGGAGAGCAGCACTTCTGAGAGCAGTGTGCTTTTCTGCTGCAGCAAAAGCATCCATCCCACAAGGAGTTATCACTACATCCATCTCCAGAGCTTGTAAAGGGCCCATTACTGCTGCACTCAAGCTTCTAGCAGAATCAAATGTGTTTATATTCACACCATTCACACAGGGAAATCCATAATAATCCCAGCACTGAATATACATATTTTACCTCGAAATGTCACACAGTAAGATGTTTGCCACTTAAGACCATCGTGAGACAACTCTAATGTTGGCATGCTAATCCCTGTCTTTGCAATATATCTTATGTGTGAAATATACAAGTCTGACCATAATGTAGAGCAATACAGTTCATCTGTGGAACACTAAGCAATTGCTATGGGATTTACAAGCCCTGTAAGAAAATTTCTATATGCTGAATTTTGTATAATGTCAAACGAATTTCCATTTCTCAGTCTCACTTTACTGAGAAGTAAGGAGTAGGTCATGTCCACAAAGTGCAGACTGAAAATCACTAGGTAAGACTTCAACCTTGCTTTTACTTGACAAAACTTCATCCTTGTTGTTTGGTATGTGGATCTGTTTCCAGGTTAATGTAAGGCACTGTGGTTATGCAGGTCTTTGCAGTCCTGATCATAACAACCACTTCTGACTGTCTGCAATCAGACAGGTGAGGTAGTCCATCCATTATCCAAAAATCTGCCCTGCTTCTAAGGTGCAGTTGAGGACACTGGACTCAGACCTGAGCTTCTGCATCCTCCAGGGTGAGCAGAACAGAACTTTCAGGAGAATACTTTAACCCTTCCATAAAATAGAAAGGTGAATTCTGTTTTGCTGTTCACCCATCCCTACTGAATGGATTTGCTTTTGTTTGTCTTTGTTTCACCAACAGACATTTTTAGGTTGCCTCAGTGGCCTTGAGTGTTGGTAAGAGCTTAACCACAATAATCATCAAGGACAAAGACGGAAATGAAAATGACTTAGGTGTTGTAGACCAAGTCCTGTATTGTGTAATGAGAAAAGAAACATTTGTATAAGTTAAATCTCCCTCACGAAAAGAAGAAGAAGAATGGAACACTACCTCAAAAATTCCAGCTAGAATTAAAAGAATGCAGGAAGTGCAACTCTTGAAGGAAAAGATATCTTAGGTTTTCACTTTATTTTATTTTTATTTTATTTTATTTTATTTTATTTTATTATTTATTTATTTATTTTTAATGAACATCCACATTAACTGCCAAGAGAGGTGTCTAAACCTGTGGCATCTGGGGAAGAATTATATATAATAGGGAATTCAGATATAAAACTAAAGATTGGGTTCTGTGTCTTACATTCACATAGCCATAATTTTATTAGATGACATTGAGGCTAGGTAGCTGCTACTGCTTCTGCTATTTATATTCCATTAATAGGAGCTAACAAAAGCACATCTAGGAAAATATACCAACAAGCAGCACGGAGTACAGATTCTGATGAAACTTGAAAGTGTAAGCTGAAATACCTGGCTTATTGCACCTGTGATGCTTATTACAGCTGGCAGAAAACTTTGTAGCTATTAATCATGATAAAGGTTTCATTTAAGGAGAAGATAATCATGATAAAGGTTTCCTTCTATAATGGAGAATCTGTTTCTTCCATACATGTTTATATCTCCTTCCAGATACAGGGAACCCTTGAATTAAGATAGTCAGAACTCCCATCAACACAGTCTAAAACACTCAAACTCTTCTCCAGCATAGGGGTTTGTATAGACACATTATACAAATTTGGCACCATGATTGACAGAAAGCATGTTGAGGTGTCTGTCAACCTATCCATACAGGAGAGTAGCAGGGTACACAAAATGTAAGACAGAGGCAAAAGTTTTAGCTATTCCTTTGAATCTTGCCATAAAGTATTCATATGTATTCAGCTGCAGACTGGGGCTGTCCTGAACAATATAGAATAGATTTACATAGCACAGTGTATAACAATATTCTTGGATTTTATGGTAATTGAAAATTCAAAATGTAAATTACATAAAAAAAAAGACTGCATAGATTTAGCATTTTCTATAATCTTAATATTAGGATTGACTAATAAAATTAGTTATAATAGAATACAAAGTAATTTAGAAATAACTTCTAAATATTTACATTCTTTACCTGCAAGCATTAGAATAATTATATATATATAAAAGCTATACAATACATTATTTTTCTAGCAGAAGTAAGGCTTCCACATCATTTCAAGTCAGCTGGCTTTCATCCAAAACCCCCAAATCCATTTTTGATATATTAAAAATGCCAGCATGATCTTTCTCTCTCTCTATTTGCTTATTTTTACCCAGAACAGAAACTCAGCTAAATATGTCTGAAGAGGGTAGTCAGTCCAAATTTTTGTCAGTTAGATTTAGTCTATTAACCTCTTCCCAACACTAATTTTATGAGAACAAATAACTCCTTACTAGTACACCTAATACTGCCCTGATAGTCTCTGATACCAACATAAAGGAATAGCCTTCAGACAAACTTTATGACCAATTAAGGTAACCTCAACTAGTGATTCTCAAAGTGCTGTTTAATTATGTCTCTTTCTCCATTAATCAAAAGCTTGTGTTAATTGACAATAAATAAATTACCAGAGCTGTGGCTGTTTTACCCACAACAGCAGGACACGAAATCTGTTTTCGCTTGCTCTTGTATGATGGTTTCAGGTTCTCCTCTCTTTCAGTCTCTGCAGCTTGACATCAATGTCTTCTGGAAATGTTTTATCGTTTCATCTCTGTCACCGTTTAGTTCACTGGTTTATATTGTTGTTGTGAAAGTATGTATTATGTTTGTTTGCTTTAAACAGGAATGTCCCCTTGAGGTTTCTGGAAGTGTGAGTTCCCCCAGGCAATTACTTTAAAATAGACACAGACAGGGTGCTACAGCACTAACCAATGTCTAAGTCTGATTTAGGCACTGGAAGTTTTAAATTTTCAGAAGTCTACTAGTCAGTGACGTAAATCCATTATGTCTGTTCATCACAGCAACGCAGTTGGAAACATCCTTTCAGAGAAGGTGGCGTGCTGGTGAATATTTGTCAGTTTGAATGTGGCTGATGCTATCAGGATGTTATTCTTAATACTTGAATAGAAAACAATGTATCTCCAGGCAATAATTTTATTTGAACAAAACAAATATATATATAAATATATATATATTTCTGTACAAAAATACAATATGATTTGTGTTACATCTGTAGCTCTCAGAGTCTTTGTGAGTGGTAGAAAGAGGAACTGCACTAAGTGCTGCTAAAACAATCCCCAGCAGGGAGGGAGTTCTTGCTCCTGAGGTCCTCAACTACCCAAATAAGTAAGACAAAAATATATGTATATATATTGTTAACATATTAGCAATAGCAGTTAAGAAACAGAGACTTAAGAATTTTAGGTAACACTTTTGTTCTGTTTCAGGATTTAATGGACTTAGCTCCATTCTGATTTCAAAGGACTGGGTAGAATCCTAAGACTCACTGTCAGATGTGATTTCACTCACCTTCCAGATCTGAACAGTTTGGGGAACTTGTTGCAGAGTTTTTGCAGAGTTCTAATTTGTTGTTTGCCAAAGATTAAAAAAAAATACAGAATATATTTGAATATTTAAAATTTTATTTTATGTGGTTGTTTTTGTTTGTTTGTTTGTTTGTTTGCTAGCTTTGGCCTTTTTTTAAAAAAAAATATATAGGTTTATTTATATAATTCATCGAATTTCATACTTGCATATTTAACAAAACATTTTGGAGTGATGTTTCAGTCTGAACTGTATCTGAATGAATTTGTAAAAGAAAATCATACGACATTCAGCATCACTTTGCAGCTTTCAACCCCCTGAAGGAAATACAGAGAGAATGAAAAAGTGCAGCATATTATTTAGAGTGATAGAGTTTTGCTCTTCACATTTTCGTTTTGCAAGCTAGTTGGAAATCTTGTCTGAGGAATGTGTGTCAAAACATAAAAAATAAAAATAAAAATTGCTTAAACCAGCAATCCTGATGCAAACTATATCTATATGCTTCTGGAAATCTGCTTTTGATATAAACAAAACCTCACAATCTGTACAAGAATCAGAACCTGAACCCAGAATTTCTGAGCTGCATTTCAGTCAACTGGGAACATCAGAGATGCATAATGGGCAGATGAGAAGTGCTTTGTAATCTTGTTATTTCTCCTATTAGTGGTAATGGAAAGCAAAAAAAAACAGTGCTCAATAGACTCTCCCAGGTTAGAGCTATCCTTTCCCTAAAGGCACTTGTGTCTTCTAGCAGCTGGTAGTTTGAAGTTCTTCTTGGTCTTAGGTCTCAATAGGGCAATCATTTTAAATAAACACTGAAAGATTTATCTTTGCTGATTTTGTCTCTTCTGCTCTTGATCCCATCTGTAACTTCAGCTTCACATGTAGTTGTGGAGAATAGTTGTATAATTTTGTCCTGCGCTGTACATATAAAGCCCTTCAGTTTATTTACCTTAAACCATCTGTCTGAGCAGCTACTGTATTTCTTACACTTGTCATAAATCGATTCAAGTTAACAATAGCTTTTAATGATTTCTTCCCTGGTAAACAGAAATGTTCAAACATGCTCCAATTAGAGTTTTTCTCTTAGCAGAAAACTTAAGAAAGATAATGGGCACTGTAAAAAGGAAACTAGCTGTTACCTTGGAGGTCTTTCTCTTGTTTTCTTTGTGATTTCCAACCTCTATCCAGGCAAGGCCTCAGTGGAATTTGTATGACAAAGCTGAGTAGTACAAATGTGGGTATTTTTCTCAATGCTACAAAAACTCTCATGGATTTTGTAACAAACAGAGCAGAATATATCTATATGTTTATATTGTTCTGATGGGTAGTAGCTTAAACTTGTTCTTTGGTGTCATCTCTGTAATCAGATCTGGTCAAATCTATAAGGAAAAGATCCAGTAGAACTAGAGCTTCCAGAGATTTTCTTTTAACTGTGCAAGTCTGGTGAAATTATTTCAATTAGAATCCCTCACAGAACTTCATCTGTAACTATGCGATGGCGATTTGGAGTCAATCTCCAAGTGGTCTGTGCAGAACACCTTAAGATTTGAGAAATTCTGTGCAGCTATGGGGTGATTAAGAAAATATTTTTTATAATATCCTTAAGGGCTCTTCCTGTTTCCAGAACTGCTTTTCTCACTACTTGCCTATGACTAATATTCTGTACATTACCTAGCAGATCCACATTGCACTGGACACCAAGATTTTTTATTTATTTATTTTATTTATTTATTTATTTAATTTATTTTCCCCCATTGCTGACTAAAGCCTTGAAAATATCAGGTGTTTAGGTTAAAGCTGCAATCTTTACCACATTCTGTATCGTCTCTATTTTTAGAATGTGTTACTCTTATACACATGAAAAAATCTAAAACTTTGGTAGAAGTTGAGAGCAGAAGAAAAAAATGATTGTTTCAGTTCTTGTGTTGTCAATTTAAATTAACAAGGCAATATTCATATGTTAGTTGCAAGTCACACTAATGGTAGGATATCTTTCCTGAACTACAATAAGGATTTGTATCTTCTGCAGATACCTGTAAACTTGGAAATCAAAATGTGCATAGGATAAAAATATGACATTCACAGCCAATATGGTTCAATCAATTTAAGAAGAAAGAAGAAGGAAGTGCCCTCAGTTCCCTGCTCTGTGGTGAAACTAATTTCAACATTTTTATGATAGTGAATAGCACTGAAGACAAGGACTTTTGAACAGGGAAAGGAGGGATGGAGCAACATATTAAAATGAAGATTCACTCAGGAAGCATTACTGGGCAGAGCCAAGAGATCACAATGTTATTTAAAATCATATGAGGGATATAGTCCTCTTTCTAGCACATTAAGAATTATTCCACTGATCTGTTATATGTCTCATCTGGAGTAAATCTCTGCTGCTGATAGGAATCATTGCTTCATTCAACTCCCTCTGTTGTTAGGCTTCTTTCTTCCCTTCTTGAAATGGCATAATATTTTTGTGACTAGCACATTAGAATAAAATTTGAATCTCCAGCATATTAAAGTCTAAATTTAAAAGTGATGCATAGACAGGCTGCTACTGGGATTCTTCTTTTTGACTTCAAGTTTAATTACACATTAATTACACTGAAATTAATTACTGATTATAGAATTGCACCAGCAGAAGACTTTGCTACAATCTATCTCATATTTTGACTGAAAAGCATAGTTCTGAATGTGAGAATTAAGTATTAATATTGAAATTAAATATACATGAAGAGAACTGCATTCACATGCTCACATTATGAGTGTAATTTAATATTTAATTTTAGTAGATTAAGCCAGAAAGACTGGGACTGTTTCATTGTACCATTAATCTTAAAATGCCAGTAGCTGAATTTAATTGCCTACATAAAAAAATGTAGTACCACTTTGTATTTCTATCTTTCAATGCAATTGGGTCTTTTCCCCACATTTCAAATACCAAAACTTTGGTATTAACTTGTGATTGATAATTGAATGTTTAAGAAGGACATGTTGTTATACGCAGTAAGTGAATGTGTTTTGGAACCAAGATTCCAAGTACTTGCAGATCCAATATCATCATGATTAAATCATGTGAATTTTCACTGGCTTGTGTTTATAACAAGTATTTCAGTCCCTGTTAGAGTCACACATGACAAGCTTTCAACGACATTGAAGAGGAGAAGTAAAAGATAAAATTTCAACAAGAAATGCAGGAATACATTATTTTGCTGAAAAAACATGAAAACCTGCTGCTGAAATCCCTACGGCATTGAAAACTAAGGCTGCCAGCCTAATCCTGCCCAGCTGGGTGACTGCAGTAGAACATAAACTTTTTCTGATACATTGAAAATGAAAGTTGATTGACTATATTGACAATAATAATTCTGCCCTCATAAGCACAGTTAGCAGTTAAAACTGCAGAGCTTCAAGTGAATATTACCTACAGGTCAGGAAAAATATTGATTAGTAGTCTTTGAAGAATTTGGAAATCCTACTCAAAATGTTTCAGCACTGCTTTTGAACATCTTTGCCAGAGAATGCTGTTGAAATTACCCCAATACCTCTTACCAGAAGAAGAGAATTGATTAAAACTTGAAGACACATGTGTAGCATGACTGTATGCAATAAGCAAGAATGTACACAGGGACATTATGTATTTGAAAAAGCCTGTATGCATGAAGCATTTTACCATAGCAAATAATATATATTAAAAGTAACATCCTGTGCAAGCTGAGTATGCAACTGTATCCCATTGCACTCACTATACAGGATATTAGATGAGTAGAGATAGGAAACAAAACAAAACCAAAGGTTTAAATGCACTTAGAATTTTGCTTTATTGTGTAAAATATGACTTTCATTCCTAACTCTGGAGGAGTTAACCAGTCTTAACCATCCTGTCTATATGAAAAATTCAGAAAACCTTGTAACATTTTATAATTTTCAGTCCATAAGCACATGTGCAATAACAAATCCCCACAACTCTGTTTGCATAGCTAGTAACTTCAGAACAATTAAGAGTACAAAGAACTTACAAGATGTTGTCAAGTGAATGCATAGCTTGTCCATAATAGTAGGTTATTTAAAGCACATTTCATAGCAATTTCCATTAAAACCCACCAAATGCAATTTTACTATAAAAGAATTTACAGTACTTAAAAATATTTGGAAAATTTATATCTACCAATATACTTTATTTTAAATGTCATGAAGAATGTAATTAAGAACACACTTTAAATTATTTTTTGTGAAAGCTACTAAGGGCACAGCAATGGCTATTTTACCATAGTTCTGCAAGTCTAGTGTGTTCCCAGAACAAGCACAAGAAGTAAGGCATATTCTTCCAGACAGACTCTGTAGATCATTCTCTTTTCTGATGTTGCACCATTGTTCACATGTTGAGGTAATTGACATAACTCTGGAAGTGAATGTTTATGTTACATTTTGCCTATATATTATCTGATGTATTCTTATTTTATATGTGTTATTATTTTAATTAATTGTTGGGGATGATTAAATATTCATCACATTTATGATTAACAGTACATTATTACTTTAATCATCTAGTTCATATTTATATGACAGCCTAGTGTCACCTGCAAGTGTTGTATATACCACCTACACATTAATATACCATGCTGATGTTATTCACAGAACTTATACTGTTTATGCTAGGGGATCCCTGTCTAGGTGGCAGATGATGTGCTGAGTAAGAAAGGCCCAGGGATACCCATGCTGGTGAGGATGCTGCAGTTCATGGCTCCTGGCTACCCTTCCCTTGCAGAGCAGCTCCTGCTGCTCCACAACACACAGCTCCACAATGACTGTCAGGGCTGACCAGCCCTTAGTTCCCTCTAGAATTCCTATTATCTGGCAAATCACCTCAGAAGAGCAAGGAATTTTCAGATGGGTGGTGAAATGTCTACTTACAAAAAGTGCATCACAGATTTCTGATCTTTTCCCTTATCACTCAAGTGTTGTGACACAGTTCAAACTAGTCATGTCAGAAGTGTAGTTATCTCCCCACTAACCCAGTTAAGTACATAGCAAATGGAGGGAAATCCTCTGGAGCATCCACTTTCTTATAAAGGCACAAGTAATGCATGTTAAAAATCTTGCACTGAAATAAGCCATAGAATTTATGACTTAAACAGATTAAGCACAATTCCAGCAAATATTACATATCATTCATTGCTGATTTAAAATAAAAAAACAAAAAGAGTATGTCTTAAAATGTGTTAAAGTGTGTCACAAGTTACTCCTGTTCTATATTAATTTCATGTTTGTTTTAAAAATGTTTCCAATATCGTGATGTATTTAAAATGCTACCATACTTGCTCTTGCTAAACTTCCTATTTATGCAGTCACAAAGTCACAACTTAAGTGAAAAAAAAAAA
>MU012856.1:35341-88709 GCA_011074415.1 Stictonetta naevosa | reverse complement strand
ATTCTTTGCCTATCAGTGTAACATTTTGCAGAATCAAAGCAGATGCTTGATTCTGCACCTCCAGATTGCCTTCATTCATCTCCTGGATGCAGATTTCCTTGGACTGGACCCATTATCATCATTTTTGATATGAATAAGAATGCCTTCACTTCAGGAAAAGTGTAAAAAGGCAGCAAATGAAATGAACAGCGGTCTCAGTAAATTCTCACAACATGCTTTTCACAACAGCATGACAGTGAGTTCAATGCATGCCCATCACTGCCACTTGCCCACAGCCACAGGTGGTCCAGGACACGGGGCAGGGCATTACTGGGCACCTGTTCCCACCCCGGGTCCTACCAGCAGCAGGGAGCAGTGCCTCATGCTGGTGCTTGGGAGCAGAGACCATGTCTGGACTGCACCATGAGAGCACAGCCTGCACATGTGCCCTGGCATGGGGAACAGTGCCAGTGGTGGTGCTAGCACTGTCAGCGTGATTGTGGCTTTCATGTGGCAATTTGCCTACATTTCAAGTTAATCCTTAGAGAGCAGCTCCTGCCAGTGCTGTAGTGGGGCTGAGAGTCCAGCTCCCTGCTGTGTGACTGAGATCCTGTTCAGGGATCTGATTCTCAGCCATCGGGTCTGTCTCCTCATGGGCCAGGGGAAGAACCACACTCTTGCTCACAAAGCTGCAGACCCCTATAAACTGAGTGTTAGAAGAGAGACAGTGGTCAAATGCAGCATTAACAGCTCCTAGACCAGAGCAAGACTTGCAGAAAAACAGAACTTTCAGGGGGTTCTAATGACATTTATTTATTTATTTATTTAATGATGGAAAAATGTCACAGTAACGGGGTGGCATTTATTCATGATAAAGTTGTCACCATTAAAGGTGACATTTCACAACCCCTTAATTCATAATTCAGCTCCTCTCACAGCTCAGGAAATGCAGATATCTCTGGTGGATTAATTTCTCTTGGCTATTCTTATCCACTCTGCTACTGAGATTCTTCAATATTCTTTCTTTCTGTTAGAATCAACTTTATATTGACCAAAGAATAACTGGCTGAAATGGTGGAGTTTGCTTTTAAACTCAGACTTCACCTATCAAAATAAATCATGTAGAATAACATCACTTATTTTTGATTATCAAATGTTTACTAATAATGTTTATAATTAGATGTAAGGTTTAGTGCGGATACTAGTGTGGAATTGTACAAGAAACCAGAGAGACCAGAGAAAGAGAAAATCCCAGTAGGCAGAGCCTCAAATGCTGGTAAGCTGGAGGAGAAATGTTCCTGAATGTAGAAACAGTTGGAACACATTTCATATCCATTATATTCTTACTTGATTAGAGCAGCTATGACACAAAAATGAAAGGGCAAATGGGAATAATCCTTGAAACACCCACACCCCTGCCTAATTAGAAACATCATTAGGAACAAGCAATGAGCCAGTTCTTTGTTCCTGACTTCCGCAAGTGTTAATTTGATTTGTGTCAGTATGGAACAATGCTAGGGCTGCATGATGAAATATAACCTTCTATTTAAGAAAAACAGAGTGATTAGTGCACATAGTTCTTGTATCATGCAAAGGAAAGGTCCAGAAATTTGTGTAAATAGAGGGTTTGAAGGGCGAACATTGAGACTCTAGTCTGGGAGATGAGGACCAAGGAGTTTTTTTAGGAAACTGCTGACTTTTGCATGGGACACTGCCCTCTGATATCCTGCAAAGAGATCCACCAAATAAGGAGAAAGGGGCAGTTGAAGGATGACCGAAGGACAAAGCCCGGAAGGAACACTACGAGCCTTCAGCACAAGAGACCCCCAGAAAGACCACCAGAGACTGATAAGCATGTGTTTGGAGAGGGTTTGGATTCCGGGAACTAATTATAATAACCCTGCCTTTTCTAGGAAAAGTGATGAATATGTATTAGTCTAGGAGCATAAAAATCAGCCACCTGATGTAATAGGTGTGCATCTTGGTGGAGCAGAGACTCCCGGCACACCCAGCGCTGTTTGCTTGCCTCTATTCACTTAATAAATTACAAACTTTAATTATAATCCTATTTGGGACTCAATCATTTATCACACACACCTCGGGGGGTGCTTCCATCAGGGACTATGGCACAGAAACTCCTACAGGGATGGCTGCAGATGTGGCCTCCAAAGAGTGGGGTGTGCACCGTACAGGTACAAAATTTCTGAATGCTTGCCTCCAATATATGTGCATTTATTTGTTAATCATATGCACATACTTCTAAAATTCTAACGCTTTCTTCCTGCTGCTCTAATATTTTCTCCCAGTTTGGGGACCACTTTGGGTATGCAAATGTTGTCAGCAGAGAAGCAGCTGCAGGAACGGGGCTACATCATCTACCTGTGCAGTCGATCCCCTCCTGCCAGCTGAAAGAGATTCTGCCAAGACGGTCCTGGTTCTGTCAGTCAGGTTCAAACCTTTTTTCATTCCTCCCACTGTCTGACTACTGTTGACAGGGATGTCAAAGGTGCTTGTATGGAAAGCTATACAGATGGAAATCTTTGAAACCCATCACTCCTGTGAGACAATGACAACATTTGTAAAATGTCCTGAACATTTGTAAAATGTCTGAAAAGTGCTACTAATATCAAAGGAACTGTTACCTGAAATGACCTTAAAACTGAGTGAGAATCCTGTGAGTGCTCACTGGCCCTTTATTGGGTAAATTCATAGCTTAAAATTAGTCATGTTTTCAAGTGCCTGTCTAAATGATGGTCATACTACTCAGCAGTATTGAATATTCACCCTATTTCTGCATAAGACAGGAAGAAGAATGAGTTGAAACATGTCATCTTGCTTATAGGCATGTGGTTCCTGGAGCTACAAATGCCTTTATGGAACACAAGGCATTTTCCACACAAGCCAAAGGAAGCAGGAGCAGAACCCCATTCAAACAGCTGGAGGCATTTATTGGGAAGTTAGTTAATCTTAGCAATTTGGCTTCAGAAATATAGCAATCAGAAATTCTGTAGTTGTGTGGTTTCTTCAAGTAGATGGTACCAAAAATAACTTTTCAAAAATATATATAATTATCAATATTATTATTATTTTCATAACTACAATTAACATAATTTTATTTATCTCACTCCTTCTTCATAAAGCCCTTCCTATGCCTTTGTACTTAATTTCAACTCTTTCCACAGATAGCTAAACCATTGTTTGTCTTCCAGAATTGTAGAAAATCAAACTGGGAGTGACCTGAAATGGGCATCTCAGTTTTTTCTCTTTCATTTCCAAGACTAGTTCAGCTGTACTTAACAATTCCCAGTGGAAATGTGTGCAACCTCTTCAAAACAGATCTATAATTATCAGCAAAACAGCTTTTAAGTTGAATAGAAGGAAATGAGTGTTTTTTAAAAAGCAGTGTTGAAGCAGGCTGAGTTGAAATCTATAAGGAGCACAGCTACAGGCTATAAAACCTAAGTGGCTTTGAAAACTAAGGTTATAATCTAGTAGAGATTTTTGTGCTAAATCTCTTATTTCTACTTTTTTTTTTTTTTTTGAATATACATCAGGAAACCTAGGTCCTTAGTGAGAAGCTATTGGTAGTCATGGATAGTGACCTTGATTAAAGTAAATATGTACACTGGGAAAGCAAATATGTACATTAACAAGTTAGAAGTGTTACACATAAGCTGCAACACAAGAAGATTTTGAGGAATTGCTCTGATATGTTTGCACCTAGAAAGAGGCAAAACACATGGATTCCCAACTACTATTATAGATTATGTTTTGATGTAAAATCTTCACTCGGCTTAGAAAAATTCTCATGGAAGAAAGGTCATGAGGCTTGGTATCCCCAAGCACATCAGGTGTTATCATTGATTGAATGATCACCATTGTATGCTGAGACACAGATGAATTCACCAAACCACAAATGCAGAAGGTTGAGTGATGGACAAACCATACCATATGCTTAAATAAAGTTCATCAGAGCTTGGTTTTATCCAAGACAGACAGCCAACTGCTCTATCCCTCATCTTTTACATTTAGAAATGGCATGTGTAAATTCACTATTTCTGTGTGCAGTCACCCAAAGAGATCATTACAGTCCTACTGTAAAATATGCATTCCGAAGACCTCTGTATGACTCAGACAAACAAATTCTCCAAGGGATGCAGTACTCTACAGATTACAGATCTGAGACTGTCCTGTCAATCTGATCTTACTATATCCACCACCAGGAGAAGGGAGAGGTGGTGAAACAAAGTAATAGAGTATTTAATTGCTGTCTGAAATTGGTGTTTCTGTCCTGAGGCTATGTCTCTTTCAGGCAAGACTAGGGTCACTCTCCCACCAGCCCATGTGGGTGCTCCATGGCACAGATTGGCTTATACTTGCAATTTCTCAGGATTCTGTTTTACCAGAGACATTAGTAGTATTAATGCTCAAAATTGATTTTAGGAAGACTTTTTTGAAATGCTTACTGCATGAGTGAGCACTGACACAGACAAGTAAAAAGGTTTCATATCCCAAACTGGTACTCTGAATTAGTTCATGTTGGTTATTAATATTATTCTCATTACACTGAGAATGTTTAGACAAATTACTGCAGCCCCTAGATTGCCTTGCTGACTTGCAGTGAGGAAGGCAGTGAATTCTCTCACATCCAGCAGAGGGATCAAGCCACAAAAATCTGTCATTCTGACCATGACTGTGAACGTTTCATTAATCCTCATACACCCAAATGACATTTTCCCACCTATCTGTACAAACAAATAGTAAAACACAAACTTGTCCTAAAGACCCAAAGGTTCAAAAGACAGTAAAGAGAAAAAGAGGTTTCTGAAGGTAAAGACCTTTTACAACTTAAATTTATAAAGATATTACATTATTTTGTGAGGTAAATTATCAGTGAGTTGAAAGCTCACTCCCTTATCAAAAGTGTACGTAAGAAATTTTAAAACCAGAGTGTCCTGGATTATCGGTGAGTTAAATGACTCCTCCAACCATGTGTGAACTGATGAGGGAAAACTCTCATGGTTACTACTACAGCTGAACATCAGAAAAGAGGCTTTTGAAATATATGGCAAAAGAAGGAGTTATTTGCCCCTAAGTCCAAAGACTTTTCACTGAGAAATTAAGTGAAACATCATTGGTGGTCTTCCCTCCCTACATTGTTTTCAGCACATGGCAATGCAATTTTCAGGGTAGCAGACACAAGTTCCCCATCATTTCAATAATGAAATGCAGTTTTTTTTTTTCTTGTTCTTTTTTTTTTTTTTTTTTTTTTCTTTTTTTAAATGTATGTAACTCCCAATATTCTATCACCCAGGGATTCAAAGCATAAATTGCATTTTTTTTTTTTTTTTTCTGTCTTTTTACAAATGAATATAATAATGTGCTGTTAGTTTGAAAGAATACAGATATCTCATTATTGCCTTAAAACCTGCAGCACCAGAAAAAGTGTAGATCTCCTCTGTTACAGAAATACATAAATAATGTCTATCTTATTTCTTAGTCTATATACTTTATGTCCCTTCTGAGTTACTTCTTCTTCATCTAATATAATATAGATAATGAGAACACATAAAGGTATACCTCAAAGCCTAGAGCAGGTTAGAAGGGAGGTAAATTTTTCTGCTTGCAGGCATAGAACTACTTCCAGCTGATAGAGTATTATGACAATTTCTGGCATAATGGACAATTGAGAAGATTCTTATATCCACTGACGAATAATGGGTGCTGTTTAAGACAAGATCCTGAATTAGACAACAGGGCTGAGTTGCTGGTTCACGGCACAGGATAAGATCGGCTTATAGATAAGATAAGGTCAGCTCTTGGAATTGTTCCAATTAGATTAATTTTTCATCAGTCAAGAAATTAGCATTCTTTTTAGCTACTGTTAACCAGTATCTCATTAATTTGACTGTGTTTATTATGCTTGTTGTTATTTCCGGGAGCTCTTCAGATACTAGTGGGACAAGGGCTCTATCACAATTTAGATCTTCCTCTCTTTTATTGGATCAGCCATTTCTGATAATTTTTGATGTTTCAGCATGTGTTCTGGAATGCTGCAGGCTAAGTGCATACACATTCCCATGGTCCATGCCAATACAGATAAGTCCATAGGGCAGTAAGGGATGTGGTACCAGCAAATAAATTTCAGTATACAGAGTTCTCAGCATGAAAATGTAATAATAATAATTTCTTAGAAAGATGGATAGTTCATATCATGTTATTCTTAAAATCAACTCTGAAGGAAAAACAAACAGGAAATAATTGTCCTCATCCTATTAGAATTTTCAGAATTAGAAATTTCATATTTCCTCCTATTTACACCAGAATAAAAAATATTTTTAAAAAGAGATCAAAATCTTCATACTTTTACAGCAAGAAAGACTGACACCAGGGCTAAAGAATTGGTGCTTAAAAGTGCTTTTTTTTTTTTTTTTTTTTTTTTTTTTTAATTCTGTGTCCATTGTGGAAATCTTTCTTTACATGTAATTTTGTGTTTGCCTCTCTGTCAGCTGAATTCAACATCTCTTTAGTCTATTTTCCAAGATGGTTTAAAAGCCAAACCAGCACATTCAAACAACAGCCATGCATTTGATTTACACAACAATACAAATATTATAGTCATTTTCTGCTCCTTTCCTAGGAGAGCAATAAAGTGAGTTTTACACTAAAAATTTCCTTTGAAGAAGATGTTCTGACTCAAGCAATCTTTCCTGTGCACATGCAGATTCATATATGCCTTCTTTGCTAACTGAAATAAATTCTAAGTAACTCAGCTGAGCCAGCTCACTTACAGCAATGTGAGCTGGATTCCTCTCTTGCCTGTGCATCACTAACAAATTCAGCAGCAAAGTTCCAATTACAGTTGCTTTATTGCTATAGTTGTAAGAGGAAAAATGAGCCTGGCCCGACTTTCCCATGGAAAACTGAGTTGGCGGATTTGCAGATTAGGAAGTAAAAATAATTTTTAAAAAGGCAAGTAAGGTAACCTTTTCAACTGATACTGAGAAGACCTATTTGGAAGTTGAAAACCATATGACAAAGCAAGACTCGGTCAGCCCTGTTTTACAATCTGCTTTAGAACTGGACTGGATCAATGCCAAGCTGGCAGAATAAAGTACGATGATTATAGCCAGGCACATGTGTTTCACTTCAGTAAAAATTTGCATAATATATTTTTCTTGCTCCATTGGACAGCCAGTGAAATAAACTGCATGAGTTTGAATGAAAGAAGTTTCTGTATTCAGGTTCTTTTACCACTAGAATCAAAAAGTTTTGTCTATTTTGATCTCACTAGAATATATCTATATAAAGTGTGGTATTTTTTTATTTCTATTTATCTATCTATCTATCTATCTATTTATTTATTTATTTATCAGATCTAGGCAGTTCACAATTCATTTGTCTGAAAAATTTAAGAAATCCTGGAACTATTTCTTCCCTTGACAATACCTGAGAAATTCTCAGCACCTTTTCACACCTTATATTACTGGAGAGTTTTGTTCGAAAATGTGTCTTCATTGACATCTCTCCCCATTAGCAGAGCACCTCCACAGTACCCTACTCTTTTGACTCTACTGCTCTAAAACAAGCTATTAAAATTATTTTATGAAACATTGTTTGCTTGATCTCCCTATTATCAGAAGGGGGGAAAGGGGGGAAAGTGCTACTATTTTACTTCTTTCTAACTTAATTTACTCTGTTTCAAGCATAGTTCAAAACTATGCATTAAACACAGTTTTATGAAGTGCAGCGCAATTCAGAATTGCATGAAGTAACACAGTCAGTAACTCCCTACCACACAAGACATTTGGCAGGCAGGTAGTTTAATAAATCAAAAAGCCTGCATGGCTTTTTCCACACCTAGTGTGGCTGCTTTGTCTCCCTACACTACCCTGAGTCTGATGTGTCAAGGAAAGGTCTTACAGTTATATCTTTTCTGTTCTTCTTATGAGTGGTCAGCATCCATACCACTGCTCTGAAGTACAAAGGAAGACAGTTGCACAGCCAGAAAACTGTTGTTTTCATTTCCAAAGGATGAATTTCTCTTCCTATTTACTAACATTATTTAAGGTATTAGCACCTTAACTGGCCACCGCAATATTGTCTATTTCTTCCTCCTTCCCAAACCTTCTCAGTTACCACTGCATCGCACTATTTCACTTATATTCTCCATTCAGCTTCCATTACCCTGTTTTAACTTTCTGAAGATCATGTGGCAAAAAGGTAATTAACCATCCACACAGAGAAATATACAGTTCTAAAACATTATCAAAAACATTATCAAAATTACTTCAAATTTGTCTTTAAAAATGGAGGATGATGTAACTGAAATTATGAAAAGTTTGTCTTTTGCCGTACTTGAATAGCCAATATATGATGAACAATCAAAAAAAGTGTATGTTGCAAATTCTACAAAAGGAAAAATATGGCTATATTGGGTTTATGTGGAAGGACTTGGTAGCAGGAGGGCTGCAGGGATGACCTCTGTGATCAGAGCCCAGCAGCTGAACCATGTCAGAGAGGAGCCAGCTCTAGTGGGCTCTAAAATGGACTGACTGCTGGCCAGAGATGACCCATGAGTTATGCTGGCTGAGCCTCTGGGAGAGAAGACTGAAGAAGGGAAAAAAAAGAAAAACAAAAAACTAAACAACAAAACAAAACAGCAACGACAACAACAAAAACCCTGCTGCACTACAGCAGCTGGGAGAGAGGAATGAGCAATGTGAGAGAACCAGCCCTGTAGCCCCCAAGGTGAGTGCAGCAGGAGTGCAGGAGGTGTTCCAGGCATGCAGCACAAGTTCCAGTGAGGCCTGTGGAGAGGCCCCTGTTGGAGAAAGCTGTCCCTCTCCAGCCCATGGGTCCCAAGTGGAGCAGATCTCCACTCTGCAGCCTGAGGAGCCCCCGGTGGAACAGGTGGATGTGGTCTGGAGGAGGCTGCGGCCCATGGAGAGCCCCCACAGGAGCAGGCCCCAGGCCGGAGCTGCAGTCTGTGGAGAGGAGCCCACACAGGAGCAAGGGGTCTGGGGGGAGCTGCTGCCCGTGGCGGACCTGTGCTGGAGTAGTTTGCTCCTGGGAGATGGATGGACCCCGTGGTTTGGAGCCATGTGGGAGCAGTTCCTGCAGAGTTGCTGACTGTGGGCAGCCACTGCAGGCTCAGTTCGGGAAGGACAGCATCCCGTGGGAGGGACCCCACATGGAGCAGGGGCACAGAATGACCATGAAGAAGCAGAGGAGACATAGCATCAGGGACTGACTGCAGAACCTCCCCCCCATTCCCTGTTCCCCTGCATCTCTCAGGGGGAAGAGGTGGAAGAGTGTGGATGGAGAGAAGGTGTTTTTAGTTTGTTTCATTTGTTTCCCACTGTTCTAGCTCATTAGTAACAGGCAATAAATTACAGTAATCTCCCTATGCTTAGTCTGTTTTACCTGTAATGATAATTGTTGAGTGATCTCCCTGTTCTTATCTCTCAACCCTTGAGCCCTTTCTATTGTATTTTCCCTTTTCCTCTGAGAAGAGGGAGTCAGAGTGTGGCTATGCAGAAGTACAGATCCTCACCAGAGTAAAATCACATCTGAGGCAAACTCATGTTTTGAAGTGATGATAAAGCAAAATGAATGCATTACAGCTGGTAATTCAGTCTTCATCACATGTGTAGTAACCTTCCTGGTTTTGAACAGCCACTACAGTTGTAGATTCTGAAATTACAATGAAATCTAACATTCGACTTACTAGATATGATTTCATGAGGCTATTCAGGGAGAAAATTAGGACAAAGCACAACTGGAACTTAATCTGGCTACTGCTATTAAAGACGGTGAAACTGGTTCTATAAATACATTAACAACAAAACGAGGACTAAGGAGAATCTCCATCCTTTATTCAATGTGGGGGAAACATAGTGACAAAAGATGAGGAAAAGGCTGAGGTATTTAATGTCTTCTTTGCCTCAGTCTTTTGTAGTAAGACCAGTTGTCCTTTTGGTACCCAGCTCCCTGTGCTGGAAGATAGGGACGGAGAGCAGAATGAAGCCTTCATAATCCAAGAGGAAATGATTAGCAACCTGCAACACCACTTTGCACACAGTTCTATGGGGCGAAAAGGGGTCCACCCAAGGCCATTGAGCGGACTGGGCAGGGGCTCACCAAGCCACTTTCCATCATTTATCATCAGTCTTGGTTATCTGAGGAGGTCCCAGCTGACTGGTGGCTAGCAAATGTGATGCCCATCTACAAGAAGGGCGGGGGAGGAACACTTTGTCAGGGAGTGCAGTGATAGGGCAAGAAGTAATGGCTTTAAACAAAAAGAGAATAGGTTTACATTAGATATAAGGAAGAAATTCTTTACTATGAAGGTGGTGAGGCACTTGAAGAGGTTTACTAGAGAAGTTGTGGATGCCCCATCCCTGGAAGTGCTCAAGGCAGGACAGGACTTTGAACAACCTAGCCTGGTGGAAGGTGCACCTCACTATGGCAAGGGGCTTGCAATAAGACAATTTTTAAGGTTCCTTCCAAACCAAACCATTCTTTGATTCTATGATTCTAAGAATAGTTGGAAGGGAGATCCAGGAATTACAGGCCTGCCAGTCTGACCACAGTGCAGGGAAACATAACAGAGATCGTCTTGAGTGCCATCATGCAGCACATACAGGACAACCAGGAAATCAGGCTGAGTAGCATGAGTTTATGAAAGGCAGACGAACTTGATGTCCTTCTATGACAAGGTGATGTACTCAGTGAATGAGCCAAAGGCTGTGGATGTCATCTCCGTGGACTTTGATAAGGCTTTTGACACTGTTTCCCACAGCATTTTCCTGGAGAAAGTGATTTACAGCTTGGACAGGTGTACACTTCATTGGTTGGTTAGCCACACCCAAATAGTTGTGGTGAATGGAGTTAAATCCAGTTGGAGGCTGGTCACTAATGATGCCCCTTAGGCTCACTAATTGGGCCAATTCTACTCAGTATCTTTGTCAATGATCTGGATGATGGGATTGAATGAACCCTCAGTAAGTTTGCAGACAATACCAAATTAGGCAAGACTATTGATCTGCTTGAGGGTCAGAAGGGTCCACACAGGAATATGGATAGGCTGGACCAATGGGCCATGGCCAACAGTATGAGGTACAGCAAGGCTAAGTGTTGGATCCTGCACTTAGGGCAAACAATCCCAAGCAATACTACAGGCTGTGGGAAGAGTGGCTGGAAAGCTGCCTGGTAAAAAAGGATCTCAGGGTATTGGTCAACAGCCAGATGAATATGAGTCAGTAGTGTGGTCAGGTGGCCAAGAAGGCCAACAGCATTCTGGCTTGTATCAGAAATAGGGTGGCCAGAGGACTAAGGAAGTAATTATTGCCCTGGACTTGGCTCTCGTGAGGCTGCACATCAAATACTGTGTTTAGGTTTGGGGTTCTCACTGCAAGAAAGACACAGAGGTGCTGAAATGTGTCCAAAAGAGGAGAAAATAGCTCGTGAAGGGTCTAAAGAACTAGTCTTATGAGGAGTGGTTAAGGGCACTGGAGTTATTTAGCCTGGCTAAAATGAGGTCCAGGGGGAGACCTTATTGCTCTCTACAGCTACCTCAAAGGAGAGGTTGGTCTATTTTCTAAAACAATAAAAAACAGGACTAGAGGAAATGGCCTCACATTGTACCAGGGGAAATCTGGATATTAGGAAAAAAAAATCTTCAAAAAAAATCTTCAGAGAAAGGGTTATGAAGCTCTCTTCCTGCCACAGATGTAGAAAAATGTCTTGAAAAGTGTCTTGAAAAAGCACAGTTCTGTCACCTGCAATGCTAATGCATCTCATGCACTCTATCTGTCTGACCAGCCCTTCCAGCTACATCCTCACTAGAGGTGCTAAATGAACTCTAGAAGAGCTCTGTTGACATTCCTGTGTTGTGCTTTCAACTACCATAACTGCATCCAAGTTTGTACTCTAGAGTTGAAACCTTTACATATCAGGAATAAACAAGTAGTTTTCTTCTACAAGGCTGTTTATCAAACATGGATATTTGTTTGTTTGTTTGTTTGTTTTTCTTTTTTTTTTCCTGAGTTATACTGAGTTAGTACATGGCAAACAGACAATTTCCAAGTATGGTTATTAAAATTTCAGGTTTCCAGGCTCTCAGAGACATTCAGCTCATGGTATCTCCCAACCACAGCAGTCACACACCTGTCCCACTCCCATCGTGATTAGTAGGACTAGTGTAAGCAACCCTAAATACTCTTCTTGCATCTCAAGATGCAGCAAAAGGCAAGTTATCTAGATCTGTCCTGGGATGGCAAAACTAGTCATGATGTTGAACATAGTCATGATGTTGACTCTTTTCCCTTGATGTATTTTAAACCACAGCATGAGACTAGCAGACTTTATTCAGGGATTTCCTGTCAATGGGGTGCTGACAAAGTTACCTGTCTTGGTCTCACAGGTACCTTAACCTCTTAGTTTTATTGTTTCACAGAGTCACAGAATCACAGAAAGTTTTGAGTTAGAAGAAACCATAAGGATCATCCAATTCCAATCCCCCTGCAATGGGCAGTGATACATCCTACTAGATCAGGTTGCCCAAAGCACCTTACAACACTTAAACACTTCCAGGGATGGAGCATACACAGGTTCTCTAGAAAACTTTTTCCAGTGCCTCACCACCCTCATAGTAAATAATTTCTTCCTTATGTCTAAACTAAATGTACCATCTTTCAGCCATTACCCCTTGTCCTGTCACTATACTCCCTTACAAAGAGTCCCTCCTCAGCTTTCCTGTAGACTCCCTTTAGGTATTGGATGTCTTCTGTAAATCTCCCTGGAGCCTTGTCTTCTCCAGGCTGAACAATCCCAAATCCTTCAGCCTGTCTTCACAGAAGAGGTGTTCCAGCCACTTGATCATCCTTACTGCCTTCCTTTGGACCCATTCTAACAGGTCCATGTCCTTCTCCTTTTGGGGTGCCCAGAGCTGAACACTACACTCCAGGTGGGGCCTCATGAGAGCAGAGCAGAGGAGGACAATTCCCTCCCTTGCCCTGCTGGCCACGCTGCTCTGTGTGCAGCAGGATACAGTTGGCTTTCTGGGCTGCAAGTGCACATTGTTTTCTCTCATTGATCTTGATTTTTCCTTTTGAAATGAAATGCCTTTTGGATGCCTTTTCTACAGTGTTCTCCCACAGGCACACAATTGATCATAAACCTTTGCTTAGTTTTTTTAAAAAGAACAGTGTGATGTCAAGTTTGTTATAGCCGTTTTCTCTTGGGCATGCAAAACCTGTTTTCATTCCACTCTGAATCCTTATATGACCACTGCTTGAAAATTCCCCTATGGAGTTCTGGCACACATCACTGATTCCTCCTCCTGCTGTGCAAAGATATCAGAGAAAAATACATGTACCTTTTTGTTGTACCTATATTAAAGTGTATCCCATTTGATGTATGCATCCTTCCATTTTAGACTATGCTACTCGCAAGCATGAACCCTACAGCTGCCAGGATTACCTGTTATCGGGTAAAAAAATATCGAAAGTATAACATTCCAATCTAGGGGGAACACATATTCTGGTAAACACTGTCACCTCTATCTTGTTGGTTGCATTCAAATTACAGCCTAGGTTGCCCACATTTTCCACTAATTTGCTTCTCCACAATTTTTTGCATTTTATGTGAGCCAAGCAAAAACATCTAATATGCAAAGCCAAGAATTAATTGTTCAACTAATTAAAGAATGCAAAGTCTAATCAAGGAATGATGTTAGCACAGCTGCAATGACATTGACATATGGTTAAAATATTTCTATTATTAAAGCTCATTCACCATAATAAAATTAAATTTGATACAAAAACTTTCCAGGACCGATCTCTTTCTGTGGTGCTGTGCTCACTCTTGTGTCTCCAAGATCCAGCACCAGTTTGGGGATGTTTCACCAGCTTAGGATGACTCATCAGCACCTGAGGCTTTTGCTGGGAAGAGCAGGATATCTTTTCTTCCTTGTCACTTTTGGAACCACTTAGATCTGTCTTGTGTGGCTGCTGATACAGTTCTCTTACTTGATCTTCACTGATTCACTAATCCACTTAATATCCACACTTACCATATATCATTTGCCAGGTATGTGTTTTTTGTTTTCTCTTATCCAGAAATCTAGCTTTACCTGCTTCCCAAGACTGCATTATTTCAACGGCCAGCAATGGATCACTGCTGAGCTGTCTGTAGCCATGGACCTTTGATATCCTCTTGTACCACAGCTGTAAACTTTCTTTGTTATCCTTCAATGCCTGTAACCCTTCCAAACTGTAATTTCATTCCAGTGTCACAGATCGTTTTGCACTAACAGCCTGGGATTACTATCCACTGATAGAGAGAGATGAGTAGCAAAACTGTACAAATCTACACAAAAGCTAAACCAAATTTAGTAAGTTATGTGATTATTAAACTTTTGCTATTTCAGTTAAACAAGTAGAAAGATAGCACCAGGTAGGTGACAAAAATCAAGAAAAAGCCTGAAGAAACAAAAGGTCTTCACTTTTAGCTTAGCATAAAACCTGTGACTTGTCAGTAGTATGGCAAAGCCATACTCACTGGGCTACACGGTTATACATTCAATAGCTTAAAAAACTGCCTGTAGAAACCATGAGCCCCCATTAACCTTGATGCACAAAGAGAACTGACTTCTCTGAGCTAGAAATGAGATTAAAATCTAGTCACTGACTGACAGTCCTAGAGTAAGAAAAACAGTTTGGAGGCAGAAAACATTTTCCCCATCCATTTTAGGTAAAAAGAAAAATGTTAATAGATCTATCTTGCTTTGAAATCCTCTTGCTATATCAATGAATCAAATGGCAAAAGTATAAATATAGGTACAAACTGTAAAGTCACTTTTATATTCAGGACTTTGTTAATTAATCGTATTTATTAATTAATCATATTTATGAGCATTCATCTATTAGAAATAGCTCTTTAGCTGCTGGTGGGAACTATGTATCTTTACTAAGTGCAATTTCTTTCCAAATTCTGACTAAAGTAAAAGAAATGAATAAATATAATAAATGTATTTTTTCCAGTATGCACCAAGTGTCACATCCATCAGTGCTTACATAACTACATCACCAGGAAAATATTATCATTGTTAAATCTATTTATTTATTTATTTTAATTAGCTATACAACTGGGAAAACAAGCATTTGCAGCAGTAGGACTCGAAAAATGATTCAAACAAGCCAAGTGGATCCGTGTAAGGTCAAAATCATAGAATCACTGAAATGCTGAGTTTGGAAGAGACTTCTGGGGATCACCTTGGCCAAGCCCCCTGCTCAAGCAGTGACACCTAGTGCAGGTTGCCCAGGAAAGATTCATATTATGAGATTGATATATGAAAGGCATGTCTCTGCCCCCTACTTTCCATATGACTGAATTCAAAGTATGAAAAACATGTACAGGAATAGTGTAGCCAGGAGGACCAGGGAGGTGATCATCCCCCTGTGCTCTGCTTTGATGAGGCTGCACCTTGAGTACTGTGTTCAGTTTTGGGCCCCTCAGTACAAGAAGGACATCGAAGGACTTCGAGTGTGTTCAGAGGAGGGCTACAAAGCTGGTGAAGGGCCTGGAACACAAACCCTATGAGGAGCAGCTGACGGAACTGGGGCTGTTTGGCATGGAGAAGAGGAGACTCAGGGGAGACCTTATTGCTCTCTACAACTACCTTAAAGGAAGGTATGGGAAGCTGGCCGTCAGCATCTTCTCACAGATAACTAGTGATAGGACAGGAGGGAATGGCCTCAAGTTGTGAAGTTGTGAAGAGTGCTAAGCTGTGCCCTCAATGTGAGGAAGAGGGTGAATAACTTCTAACTTGTTTCACAGTCCATTCTATGGCTTTTTGGCCCCTCTTAAATCAAATGCAGTCTAATCATGACAGATTCATTGGTACTTCAATGCTGGATCTCTCATCACAAAAAACACAAGAATAACTCACCATGGTGAGTTGCCTTTTATTCTTTTTCACATGCCTTAATTTTATGCATTACATGCTGAATAAAACAGATGAGGTTATCCATCCTCCTGAAACTGATAAAAACCTAAGATTTGTTTTAAGATTTGTTTGTATTAAGAACTCTCACTTTTTTTTTTTTTTTTTTTTTTTTTTTTCCTGTATGGAAAGTCACCTCCAGGAATAATACTTGCTGTCAAATTAGACAGCCTTTCAATAAACATTAAATGGACGTGACAAACATGTAAGATAGGATTGGCTTATAAATAAATTTCTCTTCATCTGTTCTTGTGAGAAGAGCCTAACTGTTACCACAGATTGGGCTACAGCCTTTGCATTCAGGTTCTAGTGGGACCCGAGAAGTTTTCATCTTTGGATATGATCATGAACTCTGAGAACACTACACTAAATAGTTTCCGGGCATGGACTTATGTGTTGCAGGTAAACATTTGTCTGTAATTTGAACTCTAATATCATGTAAATGCAAATGCAGATCACACTGATGGGCACTCTCTGTTCAACAGAATTTACAGTAAATTATGTCCTTGTTTTGATTGCTAGTTCTGGTGTGATTAACACTAGTAATCTCCAGTTAAATATATTGCTTGAATGAATGATGATCACCAGTAGCATAATGACATCTCACAAGATTACACGCTTCAGCTGTAAAACAACTTCTTGACTATGTGTACTGTCACATGCATCTCTCTGCTGGCAAGAAAATCTCCATCAGGTCACTTACTCTGTGTATACAAAAGGGTGTTCCAGTGGGGTGATGTGTCTGAATTTAACTGCTGTAGATTGACTTGAGATTTCTTCCAAGGACTGTGATATCTGTAGTATTAAATATGCTGTTACATAGTACTTGACTTTCCCAATAAAATTTTGTGAAGGAAGAAGAAAGATATGCAAATTAGAATGTTGTAGAATACTTAATCTTTTAATTAAGGATATTCTTGAGTTATTACTTTATAAATCAATTTAAGAAATGAAGAACTATTAAAACGATTGTACTTGGAGCTTCCAGTCAAGACAGGCAACTCATTAGTCCTGTTTCAGAAGCACAAGTGAGCATTTGACTTCTCTGCCACAGAATCATTTTTCTCATTATAGCTATATAAATGTTTTTAGACACAGATAGAGAAGAATGGAGATTCAGCACCAGAACTATGTCAGTCACATTCATTCTACTTACCCAAATACCTTCCAGACTTTTGCAAGAAAGACAAATTTTCAATTTTTAAGGTGGGAAATGAAAATGGAGACTGTTTGGTACAGTTTGGATGTGAAGTTCAAGCCTCCTGACAATAAAGCCAATAGCCTTCTTAACAAGACAATACTGCCTTGTTTAAAGTATGGCAGATGTGAAGATGTGAGTGAACCAACTTACCTGCTGTTTAATCATTCCTAAGTGTGCATCTGGAGTCTGTGCTCCAAGCACAGACTGCAGTGTTTCACATTCTGCCAGCACAATTCAGTCAGTGAGTCTACATCCAAGGAACCCACGCTGGCACAAACAATGTTACAGTCATAGACAAGTTCTTTATAACTAAGTCTTCGCCATCTGTTCCAGCCTGTGAAAGCACTAAAAATGAACATAACTCACCATGCAATCATGGTATAAAAAGTAAGCTATAAGTGAATTAACTCTATGTCCATTATTTAATATATTTGGCATGCATTAAAAGGAGTGTGGCCAGCAGGTCAAGGGAGGAGATCCCTCTACTCTGCCCTGGTCAGGCCTCACCTGGAGTACTGTGTCAAGTTCTGAGCTCCCTGGTACAAAAAAGACAGGCATCTCCTGGAAAGAGTCCAGTGGAGGGCCACAAAGATGATATGGGGCCTGGAGCATCTTCCCTGTGAGGAAAGGCTGATAGACCTGGGTCTGTTTGGTCTGAAGAAAAGAAGACCGAGAGGGGATCTTATCAATGTTTATAAATACCTGAGGTGTGCGAGACAAAAGGATGTAGCCAACCTCTTTTCAGTGGTTTGTGGGGACAGGACAAGGGGCAATGACCACAAGATGGAGCACAGGAAGCTCCGCACCAACGTGAGAAAGATCTTCTACATGGTGAGGGTGATGGAGCACTGGAACAGGCTGCCCAGGGAGGTTGTGGAGTCTCCTTCTCTGGTGATATCCAAGGCCCATCTGGACACCTACTTGGGCAGCCTGCTCTAAGGAACCTGCTTTGGCAGAAGGATTGGACCCGATGATCTCTCGAGGTCCCTTCCAACACCTACAATTCTGTCATTCTGTGATTCTATTATTCAGCTTTTTGCAACGTTTTGCATAGCCATCTGTGAAGGCTTAACTTGCTAATTCTTGGTAGCTTATTAAGAAAACAGTACATTATAAAGGTTCCTCATACTGGGCTGGAGAAGATTTTTTTAAATGCTTAGAAGCAGATAACTGCGGAAGGGTTTTTAAATGCCAGTAAAACCGCACCCACATGACAAATCTGGAGTAAGCTAAAATCATGATAGCTTAAAATAGCATGTAGCTATTTTAAAGCTACTTTGGGATTCCCAGTTTCATCTGGAAGTAAAACTTCATCAGTTTTATTAGAATATTCACAACCATATCATAAGTGCTTTAGGGAATTGTTCACCCAATTGAATGAGACTAAACTCAGATCTCATACAAAAAATGATGGTAAAGTGCCATCGTTTCCAATCCTGTCTCCTCAACAAGTAAGAAAAGCAAGAATTATCATTCATCCATTTTTTCCCCCTCAATACAGCATAACTGGATGGAAAGATCTTCCTGGAAATTATAGCAAGGCACATGGAAAATAAGGAGGTGATTGGTGACAGCCAACATGGCTTTACTAAGGGCAAATAATGCCTGACAAATCTGGTGACCTTCTGCAATGGAGTTACAGCATTGGTGGGTAGGGGAAGAGCAACTGATGTCATCTACCTTGATTTGTGCAAAGCCTTCGATGCTGTCCTGCATTATATTCTTGTCTCTAAGTTGGAGAGACATGGTTTTGATGGATGGACCACTTGGTGGGTAAGGAATTGGCTGGTTGCCAACTCTCAAAGAGTTGTGGTCAATGGTTCAATGTCCAGGTGGACATCAGTGACCAGTGTTGTTCCTCTGGGGCCAGTATTGGGATCTGTGGTATTTATCATCTTTGTCAGTGACATGAACAGTGGGAGTTGATGACACCAAGCTGTGTGGTGCCATAGACAAACTAGAGGGAAGGGATGCCATCCAGAGGGACCAGGACAGGCCTGAGAAGTGGGCAAGATTTCCAGAGAAGTTCTGGATACTCCATCCATGGAAGTGTTTAAGTGTTAGAAAGGGTTTTGGGCAACCTGGTCTAGTGGGAGGTGTCCCTGTCCATGGCAGAGGGATTGGAATTGGATTATATTTATGGTTTCTTTCAACCCAAACCATTCTGTGATTCTCTGATTCTATGAGGTAATGTAGACATTCACTCACCAAAGGTCTTCATTTGAATAGAACAAGCAGCTATGGATTAGAGCAGAATTAAAACCATTACTAGGATTATGGCTGTGCTCTGCAATCAATGTCTTAAAGTATTTTTGAAATGCTTACTCTGTATTAATTGTTGAAAGAGAAATTTATAAACAATATATAGGAAGGGATTGTATCTTAAATTTAGCTCAGAACACACATACAAAGATCTGCTAAAGTAGTTTAATATATTAAATGTAAATTAATCAATTGGTATGTCATTTTAGAAATGTGGAATAAAAATTATGTATTAGTGTTTATAGATCACCCTGTGCTAGTTCAGTTTGTTTCAGTTATGGAAAACTACTACCTGTGAATATACACATAGCATTTATATGCTCAATAAGGTCTGTAGAAATGTTAGCCAAAACTCACTGCCTTCTATAGTTTTTTCCTTACCACATAATAATAATAATGATAATAAAAAAATAACATTTTAATTTATACAAAGCAAATTTAACACAAATGCAGATGAAGTTCCTTCAGTACACTTACAAATACAGCTTATTCAATTTCTTAGCCACTTCAGCTTAATTTCAACATTCTTTATTTCTGTATAAAATTTAGCCTGAAGCTTTCCAATAGAAAAGATTCAGTCAAAAGTGATGAGGCCCTATATGTTTTTGACAGAACATTATGTATGCTTTTCAATTTTGCAATTTCTCCTTCTGCTCCTTTTAAAATCCATTTTAAAAAGTCACACAGAAGGGTGTCAGGGAAGGGGCCAGCAGCTCCACAAAAGAACGTGAACCTCGAGTCTCTGTATGGCTGGTGTGAACAGTGAGCTCACCCACAAAGAGCCAGTAGGCACAGCAGCAATGCCAGGACAGGATCAGTCCAGAGAGTGACCAGGGTCAGGCACAGTCCAGTGGCAAGGCAGTTGGAGGTCAAGCTGGGCAGTCCAGCCAGTGGTTCCAGGTCAGGGTGAGGACTGGGTGGCCACATCTACTGATACAGCTGTAAAGAAGCACTAGCAGACTAGCAGGGACCATCACTAAAGCCTCATCCTAAGAGCAGCTCCCGAGGAGAGGAGGGCTAACTCCTAAGAGCATAAAAAAAAAACAGGAAAGAAAAATCCTTTTTTTTTTTTTTTTTTGAAGATGAAATCATATTCTTAATTGCAATCCTAATAAAAAGGTAACTTTGTATCCATTTTCTCTCCTTTTTTTTTTGTTATTTTTTTTCAATAGGCATAGTAATAGACAAAAGTAATCTTCTCAATCCTGGCTTAAGCTACCACAACATGCAGGAAATTACAATAATCTTTGTAGATGTTTGACAAATCAGAATAATGTTGCAAAGATACAGCTAATCTTGTCTCTGATAGGAGCTAATAACTGATGCTCATGAAAGAATACAGTAACAGGGAAGAAGTGGAAGTGATGTTTCCAGTCTGAAGATTGGAGTCCTAAGGAACTTGTCTAGCCAAATTATTACACATTTATTTCAAGAATTTGTAAGCATCATCCTTATTGAGTCATCATTGTAATTCCATTCCTCCCACGTGAGAGTTAACAATAATGTAGGTGTTTGTAGAGAGAAGGGCCATAGTACAACTTGGAATCTCTGCCAACTGTATTACTTCCACTCTTCTCTCTGAAAGCAGGAATAAAGAAACAGATTCTCATTTAGAAGCACTATAATGCTTCATATTTTGCAAACATGTCTCAAGAAGAAGGGAAATATGCAAATTAATTTTTATCTCTACAGTTGAAATTAAGTTTTTAAATTAGAAAAATTTGCCAGCTAAGGACTCTACTCAATAACATAAACTCCCTAAAATGTGATACTCATTATGCTGAAATATCTTTCCAATTTACCTTTGCATATGCTGTGAAGAATGTGTTGTCAAATTAATAACAACAAAGATTTGGCTGATTGCTATAATTGATTTCTAGCCTGATAAATGCTTTTGTACCTCCATTGTTTGCAGTAAAAAAAAAAAATGCCATTTGCTCTTCTTTCTGTGGCCTGTGTAGAAATCTGTGTTTGTACTTTCATCAGAACTTTAAAAGAGATACATTTTGTGCTGAATTTTCAAAAAGAAAGTGACTTTTCTGTTGTAAGTATACTTGCCCATCTGATGGCAATTAGTATTGTTAAACCTTCTCCAAGCAGCCAGAAACAAAGACTCTTGCCCTGAATACACTCATAGAATATCCCAATTTGGAAGGGACCCTCAAAGATCATCAAGTCCAAATCCTGGCTCCACACAGGACCACCCCAAAAGTCAAACCCTATGTCTGAGAGTGTTGTCCAAACACTTGAACTCTGGCAGGCTCGTTGCTGTGACCACTGCCCTGGGGAGCCTGTCCCAGTGCCTGACCACCCTCTTGGTGCAGAACCCTTCTCTAACAACCAGCCTGACCCTCCCCTGTCCCAGCTCTATGCCATTCCCTCAGGTCCTGTCGCTGTCCCCAGAGAGCTGAGCTCAGTGCCTGCCCCTCCGCTCCCCTTGTGTGGGAGCTGCAGGCTGCCATGAGGCGTCCCCTCAGTCTCCTCTTCTCCAGGCTGAAAAAAGGCAAGCAAGCAAAATAGCAAGTAAAATTTTTGTGTACTTCTTTTTGAAATTTCAGGAAACTGGTTTTAATGCTAACATGAAAATTGTAAGACTGGAAGAAAAAGCATTTAATTCCTTTGAAATTAAGAACAAGTGCACAACCTTAGACTGCTCTAAGAAAACATGTAGTCAGCCCTTATTTTTTCTTGACCAGGAGTCATTTGCTGCTTGCGCGTAGCAATGTGGAAAAGCGTGCTATAGCTGTACTCCTGACAGAAAACCAGGCATATCCCACAAGCATGTGCCAAAAGCAGTCCTATCTTCATAACAATCAGATGGACATAAGCCCCATGGGACACAAGGATTATTCAGCTGTATAAAGCTTTAGTGAAAAGGATGCTGTGGAGCTGAAGGAGGTCAAGGTCAGTCATCAACACTATGTGTAGCTGTTTTTCAGCTGAAGGCATGCCAACTTTTTCATTCACAGTACAGTGTTTCCAAGTTGCTTGTTTTGATTCAGTAGACGGTAAGTCATAAGTGTCATAATTTTCAACCATGTTTTTAGCTCTCTGTGCAATTACAATTGCTCATTATCATAGAGTTCAGGTACTAAGGCAAGATATAATGCTATGAAAATGATGAAATGTCTACACTGACAACAGCTCTCAATCTCTGAGTGATCAAATAAGAAACCATCATTGTGCACGCTCAATTTTGATTCATCTTATCCCATCTGAAGGGAGTTCACAATCCAAAAAATGTTAAAGATTTAGTTTTGAGCTGATGTATCATGTTTACTCTTTTCTCATCTGTAATTTTCTACCTATCAAGAAATGTGAATGCGGAGTTGATAGTCTCATGAACAGTAACCCTCAGTGCCACTTGCTTTGTATTTATTTTCCTTTCTGTCTCTATATTAGATTCAGCAAGAACTGGGAGGGGACAGATCCAGGACAGCTGACCCAAACTGGCCAAAGGGGTATTCCATACCAACTGACATCATGCTAAACAATATATAGGGGTGGCTAGCCGGGGTGGGGGGACGGCTGCTCGGGGTTGGGCTGAGCATCGGTCAGCGGGTGGTGAGTAATTGCATTGTGCATAACTTGTTTGTACATATTATTACTATTATTATTATTTTATATCTTAATAAACTGTCTTTATCTCAACCCACAGGCTTCACTTTCCCGTTTCTCTCCCCCATCCCAGAGAGGGAAGGGGGAGGGTGAGCGAACAGCTGTGTGGTGTTTAGCTGCCAGCCGGGTTAAACCACAACAGTCCTTTTGGTGCCCAGCGTGGGGCTCGAAGGGTTGACATAATGACAGATCTGACCAGAGTGTGTTAAACTAAAATTTGTATAAGTATTATAGTTG
Source organism: Stictonetta naevosa (assembly GCA_011074415.1). Lineage (NCBI taxonomy): Eukaryota > Metazoa > Chordata > Aves > Anseriformes > Anatidae > Stictonetta > Stictonetta naevosa. Next base: position 65,403 of record MU012856.1, on the reverse strand, counting down.
CTTAATAGTTGCTATTCAGAATGTTGATTGCTTTAATCTCAGGTCTGCTGTGCCTGTATTCCAAACTGAGTTTTATAGCACGTTACTTTCTGTATGTGATTTCTGTCGTGCTGTTTATCATTTCTGGGCCCTGGTTTAAGATCGTTGTGGTACTGTGCGGTGTAACAATAGCTTACGATATAATGAAATATCTGGCCATGACTCTAACTTGGTATTTGTACTCAGCACTGTCGTTGACTCTGTACTTTGGAAACTATTTCTCGGAAACTATTAACAATTACACCTACTGCCTTTTTTTCACCAGGGAGCTAGTCTGTGGAGGGGACAGGGGAAGATATTTTTCCCTACTTGTTCACACTCCCTTTCTCCTTCAGCACCCTCTTATCCCCCGAGCTAGTTACGATAGCTCTCCAAGATGTTGAATATCCTTGGGATACTCAGACCAGCATGTTCTTATTGTTATGTCTCTAGAATGCGCTTCACGTTTTGTTTAAGGTTAAATAACTACTTAGGAATCTCATCCGGAGATCTGTCCTGAGGCGGGATAGTTGTGAGTGGCAGGGAGTGTGGGAGGATATGGGCAGGTTTCTAGGACAATGGACACCTCCGATGTTTTGGAAATTCACCCCTGAACAACTGCAAAATCCTAAAAAACTGGTAGAATGCTTGGAAAAAGAGTGTCATGACTCTGGCAGTTCTAAAGTGACACAACTCACTGTAGTGTGTTGGGGCCTGGCCTATGCCTATCGAGCTGCAATTGATACTACTATCAACCTAGTGACAGACCCTGCAGCTGCTCCAGCTCCTACTCCTGCAGCCTCTCCAACTCCTGCAGCCGCCTCAGCTCCTGCAGCCACTCCAGCTCCTGCAGCTGTTCCAGTTCCAGCCCTTGCAGCCATTCCAGCTCCAGCTCCTACAGCCGCTCCAGTTCCAGCTCCTGCAGCCACTCCAGCTCCTGCAGCCGCTCCAGTTCCAGCTCCTGCAGCCACTCCAGCTCCTGCAGCTGTTCCAGTTCCAACCCCTGCAGCCATTCTAGCTCCAGCTCTTGCAGCCGCTCCAGCTCCTGCAGCTGTTCCAGTTCCAACCCCTGCAGCCATTCCAGCTCCAGCTCCTGCAGCCGCTCCAGTTCCAGTTCCTGCAGCTGCTCCAGCTCCTGCAGCCGCTCCAGTCCAAGCTCCTGCAGCCACTCCAGCTCCTGCAGCTGTTCCAGTTCCATCCCCTGCAGCCATTCCAACTGCAGCTCCTGCAGCCATTCCAGTTCCAGCTCCTGCAAATGCTCCAGCTCCTGCAGCCGCTCCAGTTCCAGCTCCTGCAAATGCTCCAGCTCCCGCAGCCGGTCCAGCTCTAGCTCCTGCAGCTATTCCAGCTCCAGCTCCAGCAGCCGCTCCAATTCCTGCAGCCGGGCCAGAGAAACGAGCTGTAGCATTGCAAGTTGCCCCTGCAAAGGGTATTCCAACCCCTGTGGCAGACCCTGTGGCTGAGTCAGAGAAACGAGCTGTAGCAGTACAAGTTACCCCTGTAGACAAGGTGAAAAATGGTATAGAGACTCAGGTTGTTTAGAACACAGAGAGTCTTCTGCTAGGTCTAGGTATGGAGAAGACGAGGCCGGGCCATCAGGGATGCAGGAGGATGAAGATGAGGATGTTGAAAAATCAACAGTAACTACCCGAAACCTATACCAGTGTGAGCTACGAGATGTGTGAAAAGATTTTGGTGGCTGCATAGGTGAGCAGTTTGTCACCTGGCTGCTCCGGTGCTGGGATACCGGAGCCAATTGTGTGGAATTAGAGGGCAGGGAAGCCAGGTGGCTGGGATCCCTTGCTAGAGGTGCAGGCATTGACAAAGCAATTGGAGATGGAGCACGATCTTACAGCCTCTGGAAGCGTCTCCTGTCGGCTGTAAGGGAAAGGTATCCCTACAAGGAAGAACTTGTATGTCTGCCAGGCAAGTGGACCACTATGGAGAAGGGAATCCAGTACCTGGGGGAATTAGCCGTACGGGAGGTGATTTATGAGGACCTAGACAATGAACAAATATCCACAGATCCAGATGAAGTCAAGTGTACACGACCCATGTGGCGGAAGTTTGTACAAAATGCACCATCATCATATGCCAGCTCATTGGCAATAACGGCCTGGAAAGAGGATGAGGAACCCACAGTAGATGAAGTGTCTAAACAACTCCGCCAGTACGAAGAAAGTCTCTCCTCTTCCCTACAGGCCTGCGTCTAGGCTGTGGAGAAACTTTCTGAAAAGTTCCGCCACCTTGAAGAGAGATTATTTTCCTCCCCACGTGAACGAACCAGTGCCCACAAACTAAAAGAGAATACTTTGGAGAAACTTTCTGAAGAGGTCCAGCAACTTAAACAGAGTTTAGTTTCCTCCCCTCCTGTACAAACCAGTGTCTCTGCTATTAGGGGTAAGCACTCATCCGTGCAAGGAAGACGATATGGTGGATACACACCTCGTGCCATCCTGTGGTTTCATCTACGTGACCATGGAGAGGACATGAGAAAATGGGATGGAAAATCCACCGTGACCCTAGAGGCATGGGTATTTGAGTCGCAAAAGAAAACAATCGGGAAAAAGGGGTTCTCTGAAAAGTTTGCTGCTCCAACATCCAGCAGGCAGTCCTTTAAACAGAGGAATGAAGATTCTGATGAGGACTAGAGGGGCCCTGCTTCCTGCCAGGGGGAGGAAAGGGACAATCGAGTTTATTGGACTGTGTGGATTCGATGGCCTGGCACGTCAGATGCACAGAAGTATAAGGCTTTAGTAGACACCGGTGCACAATGTACTCTAATGCCATCAAGCTATAAAGGGCCAGAACCCATCAGTATTTATGGAGTACGGGGGGATCCCAGCAGTTAACTGTATTGGAGGCTGAAGTGAGTCTAACTGGGAATGAGTGGCGAAAGCACCTTATTGTGACTGGCCCAGATGCTCCATGCATCCTTGGCATAGACTATCTCAGGAGAGGATTTTTCAAGGACCCAAAAGGGTTCCGCTGGGCTTTTGGCATCGCTGCCTTAGAGACAGAGGGCATTGAACAGTTGTTTACCTTGCCCGGTCTCTCAGAGGACCCTTTTGTTGTGGGGCTGCTGAGGATCGAAGAACAGCAAGTGCCAATTGCTACTACAACTGTGCACCGGTGGCAATATCGCACCAACCAAGACTCCCTGATTCCCATCCATGAGCTAATTCATCAACTGGAGAGCCAAGGATTGATTAGCAAGACTCATTCACCTTTTAATAGTCCCATATGACCAGTGCGAAAGTCTGATGGTGAGTGGAGACTAACAGTGGACTATCGTGGCCTGAATGAAGTCACACCACCACTGAGTGCTGCAGTGCCGGACATGCTAGAACTCCAGTACGAACTGGAATCAAAGGCAGCCAAGTGGTATGCCACAATTGATATCACTAATGCATTTTTCTCCATTCCTCTAGCAGCAGAGTGCAGGCCACAGTTTGCCTTTACTTGGAGGGGAATCCAATATACTTCGAATCGGCTGCCCCAGGGGTGGAAACATAGCCCTACCATTTGCCATGGACTGATCCAGTCTGCGCTGGAGCAAGGGGAAACTCCTGAACACCTGCAGTACATCAATGACATCATTGTGTGGGGTGACACAGCAGAGGAAGTTTTCGAGAAAGGGAAGAAAATAATACAAATCCTTCTAAAGGCTGGTTTTGCCATAAAACAAAATAAAGTCAAAGGACCTGCACGAGAGATCCAGTTTTTAGGAATAAAATGGCAAGATGGGTGTCGTCAAATCCCAATGGATGTGATCAACAAAATAACAGCTATGTCTCCACCAGCTAGCAAAAAGGAAACACAAACTTTCCTAGGTGTTGTGGGGTTTTGGAGAATGCACATTCCAAATTACAGTCTGATTGTAAGCCCGCTCTACCAAGTAACCCGTAAGAAGAATGATTTTGAATGGGGCCCTGAGCAACGACAGGCCTTTGAACAAATTAAGCAGGAAATAGTTCATGCAATAGCCCTTGGGCCAGTCCGAACAGGACCAGATGTAAAGAATGTGCTCTACACCGCAGCCGGGGAGAATGGCCCCACCTGGAGCCTCTGGCAGAAAGAGCCTGGGGAAACTCGAGGTCGACCCCTAGGGTTTTGGAGTCGGGGATACAGAGGATCTGAGGCCTTCTACACTCCAACCGAAAAGGAGATATTGGCAGCATATGAAGGAGTTCGATCTGCTTCGGAAGTGGTCGGCACTGAAGCACAGCTCTTCCTCCTGGCACCCCGACTGCCAGTACTGGGCTGGATGTTCAAAGGAAGTGTCCCCTCTACACATCATGCAACTGATGCTACATGGAGCAAGTGGGCTGCACTTATTACTCAGCGGGCTCGAATAGGAAACCCCAGTTGCCCAGGAATCTTGGAAGTGATTATGGACTGGCCAGAAGGCAAATACTTTGGGATGTCATCAGAGGAGGAGGTGCTCCATGCTGAAGAAGCCCCATTGTACAACAAACTACCAGAAAATGAGAAGAGATATGCCCTGTTCACTGATGGGTCCTGTCGCATTGTGGGAAAGCATCGGAGATGGAAAGCTGCTGTATGGAGTCCTACACGACGAGTTGCAGAAGCTGCTGAGGGAGAAGGTGAATCGAGTCAATTTGCAGAAGTCAAAGCCATCCAGCTGGCTTTAGATATTGCTGAATGAGAAAAATGGCCAGTTCTCTACCTCTCCACTGATTCGTGGATGGTAGCAAATGCCCTGTGGGGGTGGTTACAGCAATGGAAACAGAACAACTGGCAGCGCAGGGGCAAACCCATCTGGGCTGCTGTGTTGTGGCAAGATATTGCTGCCTGGGGATATTGCTGCAACCTGGTTGTAGAGGTACGCCACGTAGATGCTCATGTGCCCAAAAATCGGGCTACTGAAGAACCTCAAAACAACCAGCAGGTGGATCAGGCTGCTCAGATTGAAGTTGCTCAGGTGGACCTGGACTGGCAACATAAGGGTGAATTATTTATAGCCCGATGGGCCCATGACACCTCAGGCCATCAAGGTAGAGATGCAACATACAGATGGGCTCGTGATCGAGGGGTGGACCTGACCATGGACACTATAGCACAGGTTATTCATGATTGTGAAACTTATGCTGCAATCAAGCAAGTCAAACGGTCAAAGCCTCTTTGGTATGGAGGACGATGGCTGAAATATAAATATGGAGAGGCCTGGCAGACTGATTACATCACACTCCCTCAAACCTGCAACGGCAAGCGCCATGTACTTACAATGGTGGAAGCGACCACCGGGTGGCTGGAAACATATCCTGTGCCTCATGCCACCGCCCGAAACACTATCCTGGGCCTTGAAATGCAAGTCCTATGGTGACATGGCACCCCAGAAAGAATTGAATCAGACAATGGGACTCATTTCCGAAACAACCTTATAGACACTTGGGCCAAAGAACATGGTATTGAGTGGGTGTATCACATCCCCTATCACGCACCAGCCTCCGGTAAAGCTGAGCGATACAATGGACTGTTAAAGACTACACTGAAAGCAATGGGTGCTTGGACATTCTGAAATTGGGATACACTTTTGGCAAAGGCCACCTGGTTAGTCAGTACTAGGGGATCTGCCAACTGAGCTGGACCTGCCCAATCAAACCTGCTACGTACAGTAGAAGGGGATAAAATTCCTGTAGTGCATGTAAGAAACATGCTGGGTAAAACAGTCTTGGTTACTCCTGCCTCAGGAAAAGGCAAACCCATTCGTGGAATTGCTTTTGCTCAGGAACCTGGATGCACTTGGTGGGTAATGCAAAAGAATGGGGAGGTCCGGTGTGTACCTCAAGGGGATTTAATACTGGGTGAGAATAGCCCCTGAGTTGGGTTGTATTTTGTTTATTATTATATAATACTGTGTGTCATCACTACCATGGATGAAAATGGTGATTAATTAAAATGAATTGGAAAGAGTGTAACCTGAGCATGACATAAATGGTACGGAATAAGGGGTGGATATATGTCCTGGTTTCAGTTAGGACATAGTTATTTTTCTTCCTAGCAGCTGGTAGGGTGCTATGTTTTGGATTAGGATGAGAAGAGTGCTGATAACATGCTGATGTTTTAATTGCTGCAGAGCAATGCTTACACTAAGCCAAGGTCTTTTCAGCTTCTCGCTCTGTCCTGCCAGCGGGCAGGCTGGGGGTACAGCAAGAGCTGGGAGGGGACAGACCCAGGACAGCTGACCCAAACTGGCCAAAGGGGTATTCCATACCATCTGACATCATGCTAAACGATATATAGGGGTGGCTAGCCGGGGTGGGGGGCCGGCTGCTCGGGGTTGGGCTGGGCATCGGTCAGCGGGTGGTGAGCAATTGCATTGTGCATAACTTGTTTGTACATATTATTATTATTTTTCTATGTTACATGGCAACAAGAAGTATCAGACAAAGTTTTTTTAGCCTCTTGGAAGAAATAGTACACAATGTAATAAATATATATCTGCCTGTAGAGGAACACTACTGAACAAAAAAATAGAATGAAACAGAATATTGTGGGTTGGAAAGGACCCACAAAAATCATCTGCTCCAGTGCACCAGCACCCTCTCGGTGAAGAACCTTTCCCTAATACCCAGCCTGACCCTCCCCTGTCCCAGCTCCATGTCATTCTCTCTGGTCCTGTCCCTGTCCCCAGAGAGCAGAGATCACTCAGCTCCTGCCCCTCTGCTCCCCTCATGAGGGAGCCACAGGTTGCCTTGAGCCCTCCCCTCAGCCTCCTCTGCTCTGGGCTGAACCAACCAAGGGTCCTCAGCGGCTTCTCATACATCCTGCTCTCCAGACCCTTCACCATCTTTGTTATCCTGCTTTAGACTCTAATAGTCATATGTCTTACGCTGTGGTGCCCAAGCCTGCACTCAGTACTGGTGGTGAGGCTGCCCCAGCGCAGAGCAGAGCAGGATGATCCCTTCCCTTATCATTCAGCAGGGCTCTGCCTGATGCTCTTCAGGACATGACCAGACCTGCTGGTTGCCCAGGCATGCTGCTGACTCATTTTCAACCTGCCATCAACCTGAACTCCCAGATCCCTTCTGCAGGGCTGCTCCCCTGCCTCTTGTCCCCACCCAGTCTGTACATATTGCCAGGGCTGTCCCATCCCAGGTGCAGTATCTGACACTTTCTCTTGGTATATTTCACATGGTTGGTGATTGCCCAGCCCTCTAATTTGTCAAGGTCTTTCTTCAAGGCCTCTCAACCCTAAAGGGAATCAACTCCTCCTAATTTAGTGTCATCCACAAACTTAGTTGGTATGTATTTGCCTCCTGTGTGGTGTAATTGCCTAAAGTAACTAGGAAAATAAAACTAATATTCACATTTTAAAGAAAATGTACAGCACTGAAGAGGCTTTCAGGGTAGGGCATAGCTGCATTACCTGAGTGTTCCCTAGGCTTCCAACCTTAGATGCTATCACACTGGGGGAACCTGGTGTGCTGACTCTAAGGAACAGTACAGAGCATAGAGTGGAGTGGAGACACCACGACTAGGCTCTGTGACTAGGTGGGGACTCAATTATTCTTGTGCACACAGAGACCGATAAGCTACACTTTTTGCTACCTTGAGCCAATGACCTGTCATGTTTTGACAAATGCTGTACTGTAGTGTACTTTTGCTCATTATAATATTATAATACCAAAACACACCTCCATCCCAAAAGGTACCTGCCTCCAAGGTGCGACCACCCCTCACTGAGCACATGCTCTGAATTTCTCGGAGCTTATGTCTTTAAAGAGGGATGGGAAAGCTTTTCACCAATCATAACTAAGATATTCTTGACTAGAGTCATTCAAGCTCCATCTAAAAGACAGAATAAATTGGCCTAAGAGAGAGGGGATGTTAGGGAAGATACCATCATTAGGGTGATACCACTGTCGGGGAGATACCACCATCAGGGGAGATACCATCACGAGGTAATACACCATCCTGAGGACTTCCTGACCCCTGGGATCAGTTGACAGGCTGAGCCTCTCTTTCCCCCCTGACTGGGATGACTTTGGGTGAGATTTGAACACTTGATTGTACTGTGTGTCTCCACAGAAACTTAGAAATCTCTATAGAGTCTTTGTGCCTTTTTAAAGCGTTAATTTCCAGGCTGCACACCTGTGTATTTCATGCATGTTAGCTTGCTTTTGCAGACAGTAAATTACTGCCAGCAATCCAAAGAACCTGTGTACCTGTTGCTGTAATAAATTGCACTTAATTGCATTGTTCCTAGCCATGATAGTTCTCATTGAACATGACCAGAGTAAGAGCAGTTGTACGTTATTGGTGAATCTGTGACCGTGGTAGTTCAGTGCTCTGAAACCAACCAGACCCATATCCGTTAATGTGTTATTGGTGAATCTGTGATTGTGATAGTTCAGTACCCTGAATTCGACCGGACCTGCAACAGTTAATCGGCTACACCCCTTAACGCGACACTCCTGTGTCCAGATCATTTAGAAAAACACTGAAGAACACTAGCCCTCAAATGGAACCGTGGGGTACCCTACTAAGGACTGATTGCCATCCTGATGTAACCACATTTACTATACCCCCTTAAGGCTGGTCCATCAGCTAATTGTTCACTTGTTTTATTATGTACTTGTGTAGTTGTAGGCTGGTAATTTTGTCCAGAAGGATGCTGTGAGAGATAGTATGGAATGATTCGGTGAAATCCTCCCAAAATCACATCTACTCTTTTTTCTTTGTCAATACAATCTCTAACTTTGTCGTAAATGGAAATTAGATTAGTTAAGCAGGACTTTCCCTTGTGAACCAAAGTTGGCTATGATCAATTACATTGCCTTTCACATGTTTTTCGGTAACTCCCAGAATAATTTTCTCAATTTTTTCCAAGCACTGAAGTGAGACTGACAGGTTAGTAATTACTGGGTTCTTCTTTCCTACTCTTCTTGAAAATTGGAACATCATTTGCCAAATTCTACTCAAATGGGACTTCAGATTCCCAAGACCACTGAAAAATAATTAATAGGACAAGGACAAGAACGTCTCTCAAAGTTGACTGCCCAAAACCCCATCTAACCTGACCTTGAACACTTCCAGGGATGGGACATCCACAACTTTGGGAAATATGTTCCAGTGCCTCACTGCCTGCATCATGAAGACTTCCTTCCTAATATTTAATCTAAATTTTCACTCTTCCAATTTAATATCATTACCTCTTGTTCTGTCATTATATGCCCTTGTGAAAGTCTCTCTTCCTCTTATAAGCTTGCACTGGGTATTGAAAGGCTGCAGTAAGAGATGGTTCTTAAAAAGAGACAAGCATTTATTGTCCCCAGTACCTTCAAAAGAAAATTATCAGGTGACCTTACTAACTAGTACCTTGAGCAGCTGAATTCTGTTCTCCCCATATCAAGGTTGAAGTTCTGCTGGCAAATAAAACGTATTTCCAGCACTTATGGTTGTAGAGAAGAGCTCACAACCATGATCCTTCTACAGGTTCCAGTGTCATAAGGCAAATTAAAGTGTTTGACTTCAATAATGAGCTGATGATTTGTTATTTTATTTTATTTTATTTTATTTTATTTTATTTTATTTATTTTATTTTATTTTATTTTATTATTTTATTTTATTTTAATCAGCCTGAGTTGGTAAAACTGCTGATGAAAGGCAGAATCTGCATGTTTCACTTCCATTAGTGAGTGCTTAGCAAAAAAGAAAAATAAAGCATAAACTGGAAGCTTCCCAGCATTGTCTTAACTGTGCAAGAGGCACCTTGTTAGAAACATAAACAGGTCCAAATCAGTTACAGATTCTAAAGAGAAAGAACAAGCAGTTAAATACATTTTGGCACTCAGCACTAAGGGGTTCATTTTCTGCCTCAGTTGTCAATTACATGGAAAACAGGGATAGGTAGCAAGTAAATAGCTTCCAAATGATTAGTGTTTCAGAGACTAACTCCACACAGAGCTTTATTTGGCAACAGAGGAACTGGCTGAGCTGAGTGGAAGTTTTGTCGATGCTCAATATATTATAGCTCAAGAAACTGAATAATAGGATATACAGTCTGAAAGAACTACAAGTTAATGTAATGATGTTCTTTGTAAGGCGCTACAACAAAACAAACAAAAGAGACTCTTCTGCTGATCAAATATTTCTAAAATATACTATAGAACTCAGTAATGATTTCTGTCATTTCTGCTGAGTTCTAAAGGGACAATAGCCAAATGCCTAAAACAGAAGTTAACACAAGACTGAAAGCTGAGTCTTGCATATGCAAAGTGTTAAAGAAACAAGAGTTAGAGTAAGACTCCATTGCATCCAGTTGGCTATTGGCTCCTTATGTAAAGCAAATATTATGCCTAAACTGAGATAGTCTTTATTTATTTATGTTTTTTTCCCCACATGTTCAGTCAGGTGGTCAGATTGATTGAGAACATTATACAGAAGTCTAAATAAATTTTCTATCACATTATTTTCTGATATATTTTTAGGGTCTTCACACTGGAAACCATATGGGCTTCAGCTGTTGCAATTGTTCATTCCTGCAAATGAGAGCTTATTGAATATACAAATCTGGTTATATCTATAAATGTAAAAGGAAATACATCTGGGAACTACAAAATATAAGGTATGAACCATATCCTAATATACTAATTTATCATTTACAGCATTCTTAAATATTTATTTCCTATTTTGGAGCTGTTCAGATGGGGATAGAACAATTCTGAATGGATATCATTCATTCATAGTTTGTCAACTTTTCCTTCAGTCTGTGTCTTCAAACAGCTAATTCCCATGAATTCTCTTTACCACCACCACTGCTTATCCAAATTTCACTTAGACTTTTATTGTACCAGAACTGTTCCTTTCACTTAGACTTTAAGTGAACCTTCTTCCTTTACAAAAATAAAGTCGGATCCTGGATCAGACTGCCAGTTTAAATCACTGCTTAAAACATACTTTAACATGTCACCTTAAGCATCCAATGCAATGTTGCAAAGTAGCTACCAACATATTATGAAGATATATGCTTTAAAGTTAGAAATGCATCTAGGTCTAGGTATGTTGCTGGAGACTGACTCTACAAAAGGAAGGCTTCAGCTTCGACGGATTTTCATGTGGGAAGATAAACTCTATTTCTTCTCAAAATAGATGACTTTTTGTTTTGTTTTGTTTTGTTTTGTTTTTCACTGTATTTGGTTACAAAAGAAAAATATTTAACACTATTTTGCTGTATGCTAATAGATATATAATATAGATATATAATATAGATACATATAATTCTCTCCATATCCCAAAATCAATTTTTTTTTTTTTCAAATCAGATAAAATAATTCTTAAAATGTAGGTAGTCTATGAAAAGACCGAACTTTTTAATAAACAAGAAGAAGAAAAAAATATGACTTTGAAGGCACTAGATAGAATAACAGCTTTGGAATCATGACACTTTTTCTATCATTTAAGGAGGAAATTGCAGTAATTACCTGGGTCCAGCAGGTTTCTGCACAGTACTTTTATTTATCTAAGTCAATGGTGCTTGTCTGATGTCCATTTTTGAGCCATTTACTACTACATTTATTACGGCATATGACCCAACTGAGAATGTTTAAAGATTTGTTATTCAGGAAGAACATAATAACTGCAGCTGTTGTTTAAGACAAAATACCACTATTTCCATTAGTGGCCAGTGACATGACATGCTTCAGTTCTAGCACGTCTAAGTTGAAATTTTAGTTTAGGGCCACAGAAATGATGGAGAAGTGAGAGCATCCGACATACAAGGAGAAGCTGAGATATCTGAAACTATTTAGCCTGAGGAAGAGAAAGCTGCTGGGGGATCTTACACAGTCTACAAACACCTGATGGAGGTGGATAAAGAGGATGGAGCCCAAGGCTTCTTTGTAGTACCCTGTGATAAGTCCAGGGACAATGAGCATAAAATGAAATACAAGAAATTCCAATTTAAACAAAATAAAAATATCTTCTTTACTGAGAGGGTTGTCAAATATTGGAACAAGTTGTCCAGAAAGGTTGTGGATTCTCCATCCTTGGAGACATTAAAACCTGACTGGAGCTGGTCCTGGGCAACATGCTGTAGCAGTTTTAGCTAAGTGCATAAGAAATGTTAAGTGCATGAGAAAACATCAATGAGTTCACAGCCTATTCAAATGCTTATGTCCAAGTTCGGTTTGCATCTTTGCATCTAGTCATTACCTGGCTTCTTTAGGTGTTAACTGTCACGTTGAGTTTTTGCATTAGAAAATAATTAGGAAAGCAAAAGTTTTACCATTGGAAATATTTTGGTCAGACTTCTGCAACAAAAATCAACTAATGATAATTAATTGATCTCAGAATGAATTATCATAGGATTGTAAAATAGAATCATATATATATATATTTCATAGTTTGATTTGGAAGGGACCTTTAAAGACCATCAAGTTTCAACTCTCCTTGCCATGGGCAGATACCTCCTACAATATCAGGTTGCTCAAGGTTCCATCCAACCTGACCCTGAACACTTCCAGGGGTGGGACATCCACAGCTTCTCTGGGAAACCTATTCTGCATAGTGAAGATTTTTTTTTTTTTTTTTTCTGAATATCTAATCTAAATCTACCCTCTTTCTGTTTAAGAACATTACTCTTCATCCTATCACTATACATCCCTGTTAAAATCTCTCTCAATCTTTCTTATAAGCCTCCTCTAGGTATTGAAGATCTCCCAGAGCCTTCTCTTCTCTAGGCTAAACGGTTTCAGCTATCTCAGCACTTCATAGCAGAAGTGCTTCAGCCTTCTGATCATTTTCATGACCTTCCTCTGGACCCATTCTAACAGGTCTTGAGCTGGGAGGTGCGGAGCTGAGTGCAGTGCTCCAGGTGTGGTCTCAGAAGAGCTGAATAGAGGGGGACAATCAACTCTCTTGACCTGCTGGCCGAGAGATGTAGTAGAACCTTTTATGTAGTCCCTGTTGAAACTGGCTTTCTGGGCTGCAACAGTACAATGCAGCTCATGTCGAGCTTTTTGTCTATCAGTACACCCAAATCATTCTCCACAGGGCTGCTCTCCAACCATTCATCGTTCAGTCTGTACTGATGTTTGGGATGGCTCTGAGCCAGGTGCAGGACCTTGTACTTTGCTTTGTAGAAATTCATGAGGTTTGCACAGGCCCAACTCTCAAGCCTGTCAAAGGCTCTCTGGATGGCTTCCCTTCCCTCCAGCAGGTTGACTGCACTGCACAGTTTTGTGTAATTGGCAAACTTGCTGAGGGCACACTTGATCCCTCTGTCCAGTTTATATCACTAATGAAGATCTTAAAAAGTTCTGGTCCCAGTAGAGAACCCTGAGGTATACCACTCCTCACTCATCTCCATCTGGACACTGAGCCATTGACAGCAGCACTTCGCACAGAGCTATCCTGCCAATTCCTTATCCATAGAATAGTATGTCTATAGAATCCATGTCTCTCCAATTTAGAGTCAAGGATGTAGTGTGGGTTGGTATCAAAGGCTTTGCACAAGCCCAAATGGATGACATCAGTTGTTTGTCTCTTGTCTGCCAATGCGGTGTTTCTGTCATAGAAAGTCACCAAATTATTCAGGCATAATTTCTCTTGGTGAAGCCCTTTTGGCTGTCCTTAATCACCTCCCTGTCTTCCGTATGCCTTAGCATGGTTTCCAGGAGGATCTGCTCCTTGGTCTTACTAGGAACAGAAATGAGACTGACTGTTCTATACTTTCCAGGATCTTCGTCTCTGTTCTTTTTAAAAATAGTTGTGTTTCCCTTTTTCCATTCACTGGGGACTTCACCTGGCCACTATGACATTTCAGTTACGATGTGGAATGGCTTGGCAACTTCATCTGCCACTAGCTTAGGAAGTTCATCTATTACACTTTTCATCTGTCTGCATTTTATAAACGTCACCCTTATCATATGTTTACAACAAAAGACTTTATAATTCTAACTGTTATTACGAGTTCTGAACAGGGAATTCAGTGCATCTGGTCTTATTCTCAGCTTATAGTTGTTGATCAGAGCAAATACTTTTCATTTCTCTGAAGGCTTTTTATCAACCTAATTACAAAAGCAATCTGTTTAGATTTTCCAGCTGCAGAAGAAATAGAGATGTCAAGAAGCATGAGGCTGGTGTTCTCCAGCTTTCTTCAGGCCCAAATAAGACCTAATTACTCTCTGAGAAAGAATCTGTACTAGACTGAAGATGGCATTTCAATTTATTTGGCTGGATCAAAAAATGGGCTGAATTTAATGGTATGTGGGTCTTTACAGTGTCCAGGCACAGAGTTTGCCCGCAGTCATAGACAAATAGTTGAGCCTGGAAGGGTGTCAATCCAGCACTACAAATTGGTATCAATATTCAAGTGAAGCAGATAATTAAAAAATGCTAGCTTATATATGTCTAAGTGGAACACAAGCACCAAATATCAGTCTGTAGTGCAGCAATATTTAGAATACATTTACAGACGTCAAGGCTTACAGCTATATAGGCACTTTGTTCTTTCTACTGGCAGATTAATAAATTAACCCAAACGTTAACAAGAATTTCAGATTCTCTGCTTTTCCTGAAGTTCCCAGTCCTAGAGGTCTTAAGCAAAATCCACTATGATTTTTCTCCTAGTGACACTGTACTTCTTGAAAGCAAAAAAGCTCCTCAATTTCTGTAGGAAATTTATGTTTTTAGAATGTTGGACTGACTGGCTGTGGCTGGAAGCATAATGATTGCACTAATTTTTAGTATACACATATATTGTTTAATGTCTGTAGACAGTAAAATTCAGATGGGACTGTTGTTATATCAGAACAGATCTCTAGGACAGATTAGGCCAATTCCTCTACACATACATGTGGCAAAACGAAAATCTGTCACCTCACAGATTTCTGGATGAGTAGCTAGAGGCCTCAGGAGAGCCACTGGAAAACTATCCTAAGACTGTAACAACTATGTTTACCCTTTCAGAGAGTTTGAGCATTATTGCAGACAGGGCTTTATCCCCTTTCCCTTTCTTTTTCAAAAACATAATAAAATCATCTTTTTGTCCTACATTTTTTTTACTGTTTAAAAGAATAATTATTTTTTTGACTTTCTCTGTGGTGATATAAAATAGAGATGCTATTGCTCAGAGTCCAATAACCACACTGGAATTGGTAAATTTCTTATAAAAACATGTTTGGTGTCCATTTCAAAGTTACTAATAAATGAAAAGTGAATACAGACCTGCACATATTACTCTAGTGTTTAACTCTTTATGAAAGCAAAAAGACAAGAATATACTTAATTTCCTGCCTGTCATTTCCCTGTGCCTTTAGGATCTCTCCCAGAAGAGAAATTCTTAGATCCCATGGGAGAGAAAGCAGCAGTGGGGACCAAGAAGAAAGAGTTGCACATGGCTAGGGAAAGGGTACTATTACACTGTGACATGAGAACCCCATAGACCGGTGAATAGCTCCCAAGTATGTGACTAGTGCAATTACAGAGGAAGAGCATTGCATAGACTTGATCTTGTGTATGACAATAGGATAGTAAAAAAAAGAATATACAAAGCACCCACTGCATGTAACAACCTCTCAGAGAAAGAACAGACCACTGTTCCTCACCACAGCCCTCATAAGGTGGACAACTACCACCACTAAACAGCAAGGACTGCAGTCTGGTATTTTATCCAAAGTCTGAAAGCTGGAAAATCATACTGATTTCTCCCAGCTTTTTGTTGCTCTGTCACTACCTTATGGCCCCCTCCTCCTAATTACTGTATTTTTATTGCTGTTAGAGTATTAGAGCCCTCAAAGCAATTTGGTTCCTGAGCCAAGCTCTGTCTCAGAATGGATTCACACTGGAAAGTGTATCTTATAGAGTTTTCTACACTGCTTGGGAAGTTAAAACTGTAATTAACTTTGGCAATCAGGCTTAGAATATTGCAAGAGCTCTTCTTCCAGTATGACATTTACCATGAAGAAAGTCTTCTCCTCTCTGGAGCCACATAGCAATTCTTACATGAGCAAATTAACACGTTGACCACATTGAGATGCACCATATAGTCTTCAAAATGAAGCCCACAGCCACTGCAATCCCAAGGATTCCTGTACATCAGGTTTAAATAATGGCAAACACTGCATTTGAAATTTTTATATGAATGCTAGTAAGTCAAGGGCCCGGTTCAGTCCTCAATGGACTAATGGAGTTGGGAGGGAGGGAGGTAGAAGCTGACACTAAAGCTATTGACTTTACTAAGTGCAGACATATCCTATTGACACTCTGCAGGTTTCTGAGAGAGAAGATTTTGACAAAAGGTGTTTTTATAGCTTCATTTCACCACCCCACTGGTTTCCATGTGAACTGCTGAATGCAAACCCCTCTCTGCAGCTATAAAGATGCTCAGACAGCCCTTGACAGAAACCAAACTCTGATGGTACTCTCGTGCCAATCCTATTTTCATCCTGGACCACAGGAGAGGCAAAACAAAGCCAATGCAGAGGGATCTGGTAAATTTATGAGGAACATACAAATTGGTCTGCTGATGATTAATTTTTTTCGGACTTTCAAAGTGCTTGCAGAGTCCATTCTTGAATGTGGTCAAGTCTGTCCAGGATGCAGGCAGGCAGCCTGAAATAGGGGCTATGACTAATTTTGGGGCATTCTTCTGCTAGAGAAAATGGGGAAGAGCAAATAATCAGACAGATAAACTTATCTTTTTTTTTTTTTTTTTTTTTTTTTTTTGTTTCAAACTTTAAACATTGTGAGAATTTTGAGGCTTTTCCAATTGAGGCTTTTCAAAAGTTGTCTTTAGAAGATAAATACTTCTTTGACAAAATATTTTTGTAAAATCTTTATGCTTTGCCATGGTTTCTAAGATTCAAAAACAAAAACAAAACAGTTTTAAACATGTCACAGTCATGTGACGTCATAACCAAGACCACCTCCACATATCTTCTCTCTCACATCTCTTCTTGCTTTTTTTTTTTTTTTTGGTAGCAGGTGGGCTGCAGGGGTGCAGGGGTGGGCTGTGTGAGCAGAGCCCAGCAGCTACCCCAAGTCAGAGAGGAGACAGCTCCAGACAGCTCTAAAAGGGTCCTGCTGCTGGCCAGATGGGTTTTGAAAGTCTCCAGAGAAGTAAATTCCATAACCCTCCCTGGGCAGCCTCTTTCAGTGTTCTGTTACCCTCACCATGAAGAAGTTTCTTCTCATATTTAAGTAGAACCTTCTATGTTCCATCTGGCACCCATTGCCCCTTGCTCTATCATTAGATGTCACTGAGAAGAGCCTGACACTCACCCTTTCCATATTTATAAACATTAATAAAGTCACTCCTCAGTCTCCTCCAAGTTAAAGAGACACAGCTTCCTCATGCTTTCCTCATAAGGGAGATGCTCCACTCTCTTAATCATCGTCATTACCCTGTATTGGACTCTCTCAGGAAGTTCCCTGTTCTTCTTGAACTGTTACCTTGCAATAGTTTTGCAGAGTGTTTTCTCACCTTCTCTATACATTGTGGCACTCTTTTTTTTTTTTTTTTTTTTCCAGATTTGTTTTTACCTTTTAATTTGGCAACATTTAATTCTAATTCTGTGGCTGATAATTCCCTTATCAACCTTTTGCTTTCTCCCTTTAAATTGCAGTCCATTCATTCTGAATTTTCCACATTGCAGCTAACAACCAGCACATTCCTTCCATCCTTTTGTCTTTTTTTTTTACCTTATCTTTCCACGTATTTAAATTCATTCCATACAGCATTTGGATTTTAGCCTATTGCACTGAGCTATTCCTTATTTCAATTAGGATCTTGCCATCCATTTTCAACAAAACCCTTTCAGAACTGTATATTGCTTGCCTTATGATGGATCAGACATAATTCCTCATACTAAACATAAAAATGCAAAAAGTTCTGAGGAGGGAGGAAGGAAACTAACAAAACAGAAGCAGAAATGTATTCCCCCCGAACCTCTGCTCCTGTGTGGCTCCTCTCCACGGGCTGCATCTCTGGCCCATGGCCTGCTCCTGTGGGGGCTGTCCGTGGGCCACAGCCTCCTCCAGGCCACATCCACCTGCTCCACCGGGGGCTCCTCCATGGGCTGCAGCGTGGAGATCTGCTCTGCTGTGGGAGAGCAGCAGATGGGCTGCTCATAAGTAAATGACCATAGGCTACACATAAGTAAAACTACTTTAAAAACTTTCCACTAAATATGCTGCTTTATTTTGCTCCCTTAAAAATCAATTTTCTCAATGCAGTACAAAGGAAAAAAGAATAGAAAACAGAAATTTATTAATATCATCAAACCTGTAAGTTTTTGCAAATGAAAGTTCTGCCTCTGAAACTTCTCCAAATCTCATGTAATGCTGTCATATACATACTATTTTTGAAATCACTCTTGTGAAACCTTATACTGGGAAATCATCCAGTAAATACAGGAAAAGCAAACTCTGGATTTGGGTGGGGGCAGTGCTTTAAGTGATTAGGTGACATTTTATTTGCTTGTATAAAAGCAATTTGACATTAGACTTCCTTTAGCTGTGGTGTAAGTTTTGACATGACAAGATTCAAAGGCTAGTCATTAACAAAGTAGTGGTAATAACCTCATAACTGCACAGTCCAGCCTGAGTTTTATTTGGTCAGACTATTGTAGTCAGACGAGGTTAATTCGGACTGGGTCTCAGACCACAATTTTCACAGAATCATAGAATTCTCTAATTTCCATTATTATTCTGATGGCAAAGAACCAATGTTTCACATACTCTTAAGATCTTTGCAAGCTGTTAGCTAAGGAGGTGTCACATTGTTAACAAAACTGGCCAAAAATTAGCACAAGATAGGGTTGCTTGGTTTTCTTAATTATTTTTCTCATTTCCAACAAACCTGCCCAAAGCAATGTGTTCAGAGAAACTGATAGTCTTTTCCCCACAATTAATAACCAGGAGTTGATGTCAAGCCAGACATCTGTTTCACTGAGGAAATGCAGAGACCTTCCAGAACAAAAAGAGCTGGGAGACAATATGCTACAAACCACCATTTAGTCCATTCTTGGACTAAATTTGGTTCCACTAGAAAGCTACTGACAAGTTCCAGCTATTTGCTGATAAAAATGTCTTACGTAAATCTAAAGTATAGAAGAGCAATAGCCATCTGAATCTTACCACCTGGGAAAAATCTTCAGAGTCAAATCATAATTTATATTCCACTTGGTTTGGTTGCTTTAAAAATAATTTATAATTTATGCACATTCTGAGACCTCTTTTTTTGAGGTTGTAACATTAAAACGAACATTAAAAAAGAAGAAGAACAAGAACAGTCTCCCACACAATACATGAGTTTTAATTTCTGAACAAGAGTATCTATAATGGAGAGTTTGAAACACCTAAGATTTGAAAGTCCTTAAGTATCTGTTATTTAATGTTTTGTTGAATACTGTTTCTCCCTGTTTGAGTTGCAAGCAAATACTTGCACTATTGCAATACTTCTACTTAGCAAGTGTACAAGCCCATAATTCACTTTATGTACTTCAAGTAGGGCTGTCATGGGCAAAAGATGTGTTGTGTTGCTGTGAGCACATGCTGTGATAGCTGACAATGTAACAGTGAACAAAATTTTCAAATAGAGGTCTCCAAGATTTATAATGTCAAAAATTTCAGGGAGAGAAAACAAAATAAGAAATTTCAGGGGAAAATATTTCTCATGGAGAAGCTATATCCACCATTAATATCTGTATCTACTGTTTACCGTGATCATCAGCAAACTTGCACTCTGAGTAATTCAGGATCATTCTCCACTCACATTTTCCTAAAATCTCACATTTAAGTAGAACTGGTAGCATCATGGGTACTGGTTATCTAAATCTGAAACAGTAAACCAAGGTGTTATAATTCACTCTACAGATACCTGCCAAAGATGAGGATGGATATTTGATTTATTTTATTAATAAATATTAGGTTTTTATTAATGAAAATTAACTATTATCTATATGAACTTCCAGGGAGCTTAGCTTTCTCAACGCAAGCTGAAGAGTTTTAAACACTCTACTGAGTGTTAAAAACTATTCTCTAATAGCAGTTAGATTAGACAACAACAGTCAACAAAATAATACCCAGTTCAGGAATGCAGAATTTATTTTGTTTTCTGTTGAAATGCATTAAAACCAAAGACAGGCTGCAGAGACTAAGCCAAGCTTTTGAACTTGGCAATTTTTGAATGCAAAGTTTTCATCCAGGTCAAGAGATCCTTTGCAATGAATTGAAAAAAATCACAGCTGAAATTCTGCAGTAAGGGTATTACTAAACTGTAGCAGATATTTAGCTACCCCATTTTTCATACTGACTAAAGCAACCTCTGCAGAGTCTCACTTTTACAGAAGAAATTTGGGCGAAGCTTCATACCCGCTAAATCCATTAAAACAATCCTATGCTGTAGGCAAGCACTACGGCTTGAAGGAAAACTGAACAGTGTCCAAACTATACAAGGTTCCTCAGTATAGGAAAACTGACATTTTTTATACCTTAAAGCAGTTTTGCTGGGTATTACCTGGCACATTACAATCTTTATATATACGATGCACACTAAGCATAAGGATCTGAAAGCCTTATGTGAACCAAACCCAAGAAGTCACAAGCCGATACATTACAAAGAGACACACACCTGCAGTTAGGACCAGGAGCTTGAGTGATACTGCTGATCCTCAAAACACAGGTCTAGCCCAATGTGCCTGTGCATGTTGGATAACCACCCCTTCTGTACTCTTGTTCTCCATTTTCACTGCAGTTACACTGAAATGCTGCTGCCTGGCCCAAACTCCTAAACTCCTGATCTTTCCCTCAAAGCCCTGCTGCAACCCTTAAACCCCTCTAAGTGGACATGTTCCCCTCCAGGTCTGGGCACAGCTGTGCTGCAACTCCAGGCTGATTTGTCTGGTTTGGTGATTCTGGCAGAGCTGTGGCCCTGCCTGGAAAAAAAAGGAAAAAACAAAAAAAAAAACAACAAAAAAAAAGGTGTCTGGTCTGAAGTCAGAGCTCTTCTCACTTTCTTTCCCTCTGCACACAGAGACATGGGTTGGTGATGTGGATATCCCTGGTGTTTTGTTGTAGCTGAGCTGCCACCATCAGACCTCAGCCCAGTGACAGGTTGTGGCAGCCTCTCAGAGAATCCGGGGAGATGTGAAGGGCAGGCAGTCATTTGAAGAGTCAATCTGCAAGGACAGACACTACTAGAGGAGACTAAAGGTAAGGCAGATCTGCTCATGACCAGTAGCTGAATTCTTAGGTGGCAGATCATTAAACATTACCTTTGAAAACACCAAACAAAAGGAGCACCACCAGACTCCTATCTGGCAGAAATTTACCAACCTGCTACCAAGAAATAATAGGCCCCTGAAAACAGGAACTTCACTAGCCAGAGTCTGAATTGCCTTGAAATGAATCCAGACCTGCTTGCCTAAGTTCAATTGTGTGCAAATTTATAAAGAACAAGTATGAATCAGATTTTCTGGGCTCAGAGGAGAAAACACCCTGATCACCCATGGATCACCAGTCTAGCAAGCTGAGCTCCTCTGAGATCATCTTCAGCATCACATACTGAGGAATTGCCCCACTCTTGCAGGATGTCCCAAAATCGCAAAACCAAATGGAAAATGCAGTCATCACTGATACTCATTCTGTCCTCATCCTCATTTATGAGAAGTATGTGTAAGTATGAGAAGTAAGTATAAGCCTATTCAGAAATACATACACCTATACATATGAATGCATCTACATGCATAAACAGAATGTCCACACACACACATAAAAATATACAAACTTTAGTCTCACAGCACTGTCATATAGGAATGTATCAGCTTTGCAGAGGTGATCAGCCACCTGTCTACTGATACAAGGCAACCACCCCTCCCATCAAAGTACCTCCTGCACATTTCTCTGGTCACTGCAAAACATTGCCACCTGGCAGTGAATCCTCCACGTTACCTCAGTAAAATCAGGGAAGACTGACTTAATTTTGCAAATGAAAAGTGAGAATGGTTAAACTTAAAGGGGAATCAGTCAAAAAGAATTATACACCCACGTGATTGCTTGCCTAGATCAAAGCCACCATGTAGCAGAGAATCCATACAAAGTAATTTTCAATACCTGAGTGATTAGCATGTTTATATATGGCCCACAGAAAGATCAAAAGATGAGACAGAGTTGAACAATTAAATACTACATCCCTTTCAGGAGACACATCCTGCCACTTTCTGTGCATTTACAAGAAATAGAGAAGGCAAGATCATTTAGATGGACATGTGCAATCATGTTTAACAACATGAGCAGAACCACTGAACCTCATATACCAGTCCATTATCTAAGAAGCATCGCAGCAGAGAAGTCTGTTCCGTGTTCACTGCTGTAAAACTGGCAATTCTGAAGATGAGTTGCTAAATCACTATTTTTAAAACAGTGAGAATCTGAGGATTGGTTCTGCCAGAGTTACAGAGGCATGTAGCTGTTTTAACAACTGCTAAACAACAGCCAGCCCTGCTGTGTTTGCAGGCGCTCACCTTTGCCATAAAGCACTTTCTGAAGTGTGCCTGACAGAGCTCATGGGAGGAAACAAGAAGGAAAGAGAGGCATCTAGTGGCAAATCTAGGCCTGCTCTTTGCAGTTCATGATGGAGTTCCAGTATTTCACGTATGATCCGCCACTTTTAAACATTTGCTCAATATTAGGAATGATAGCATATGAAAAACGTAGGGGATTTTTTTTTTTTTCTTGCAATTGACAGCAAGAACAGTTAGAAAAGGAGCTGAGGCCTTCATTTTTTTTCTCCCTAATTTCACATCACTTTTTTTGCATTTACATTCTTCTTCAGTGGAGAGAGACCATGCTGCAAACAGCTATGAAAGCATTTACAGGAATAGAACCACTTGTGGAGTTCAGTGTTTCATGATGTGAAAGTCAGCTACAGGAGCAGTAGAAGCAAAGAGCAAACAGTCCCGAGCATTCTTGATAAACAGAAAATAATATTAGGGAGCAAATTCATGAGTGACAGAAAGCTACCAAGTGTCATCTATATTTGTGTCTCATTTTAAAGGTCTCTTCTAGTAGTGTATATTATTCCACATTGGTAGAAACATTGCAGAAGGAAACCAAAGAACCCGAAGGAAAGTCAAAAACAAATTACCTTTTCAACAGAGACCTTTCTGAAACCTTGCTGAAGTCAGTCTTATTAGCTAGAACTATCCAACCATTACATTTCTTTACCATGAAACTCATTTATTTCTTAAGTTGTGAGATACATAAATATTAATAATTACTTCTAATGTTTTAAGAGGTTTGATGATTTTGCCTTGCTGCTTACCATTTAAAGTTTCAGAAATGTGTTTTATCTGAAAGTTCATAGTCAACACCCACTAAACAAAATGAGAAAAAGATAAGTAAACAATATCAACATTAAGAATCCTTACAAGATGTTTGGAAAATGTTCCTAACATGCCAGAAAATATAGCCAGCTCAAATTTTCTCAGATGTAAATGCAAACCCAACTTAATTACTGCAGACTAGAAGGCAGTGAGCAGGCTCAGATTGAGAGCAGCTCAGGCTCATGTGATCATCATAAAACCATCAGAATTCATAAAGGCAGGTTATTAGGAAAGATGTGCAGATGTCCATGCTGGGCAAGCAGAAAACAAAACCAAAGCTGCAAGAAGATCACAGAATCACAGAATGGATGAGATTGGAAGGTACCTTTGAAGATCATCTATTTCAATCCCCCCGTTGTGCAGGATGACATCCAGGTGGGTTTTGAATATCTCCAGAGAAGAAGACTGCACAACCTCTCTGGGCAACCTGTTCCAGTGTTCTGTCACCCTCACAGTACAGAAGTGCCCCCTCATATTGAGCTGGAACCTCCCATGCTTCAGTTTGTTCCCTGTGCCTTTGTCCCAACTCTGGGCACAACTGAAAAGAGACCAGCTCCATCCTCTCATCACCCTCCCCTCAGATAATTATATACATGAAAGAGGTCGATAACATCAGTGACGGTAAAGGGTTCCTAACACAGGTCTAAATGAAGCTCATACAGTGCAGATAAATATTGAAAGGATTTTTTTGTCAAAATTGTTTAATAATCTTTTTTCCAAGCAGCTAAATTTTAGTAGTTAAACAAGAGGAACAAGGAGATATGCAATCCTAATCCAAAGTCTGCCACTTAGGTCAAAATAATTTTTACAAGTCTTTGTTGAAGCCTTTTGGCAGTGTTCATTTAAATCAAATGTGCTTGGATCACAGAATGGGCAGTGTTGGAAGGGACCTGTGAAGATTATTTCATCCGACCCCCCTGCCGAGCAGGATCACCTAGAGCATGTTGCATGGGATGGCATCGAGGTGGGTTTTGAATATCTCCAGAGAATGAGACTCCATATCATCTCTGGGCAACCAGAGAGGTTCATATCTGATGTAAAGAGTTAACTATATTTGACTATTTGATGTAAATTGTAAATAGTCAACTACAAATAAATAAATAAGTAAGAAAAATAAATAACACAAGTGCTACACATTTTTTACATATCTGAAAGGTTGGCAAAGCAGTTAATCCAGTTCCTGAGAAGAAAGTAAAAACTGAGCAATATAGTAATATCATTTTCTATACTCATTCCTCAGAAAAAGAATCAGTGGAGGTAAGTAATTTTTAAATGTCATTTTGTATTTGGATTTAATGATCCTTGTGGGTCCCTTCCAACTTAGGATATTCTATGAGTTTATAATTCTAAAGACAGTCTCTTTGGAGACACTCAGTTACAGAACCAACTCAGAAAGAAAAGTTAAAAAATGGTTTATCAGTTTATGTGTCAGCTGTTTCTATAGTCAAGAATTATGAGAGGCCTCAAAACAAGAAATGGTATAAAGATATTGCCATTATGGATTGCCATTAACTTCTTAATATTCTCCTAGGCAGTCAGAATGCAAAGCAAGGAGTTGAGAGGGCTACTGCTAGGAACATTCTGGTTATACAAGGGTTTACACCTCCAAAATGAGCACAAACACACAAGGGAGAAACACACAGACACACAATTTCATAGTATTAATTGCACCTTGGAAAAACAAAAACTAAAAATAAAACCAACAGATCACTCATAATTCTTCAGAACATTTTAACTGCTGGATAGGGAACTTTTACTAAAAAATAAAACAGCATAGTTGATAAATCTTCTACTAGGAACATCTATAGAACATTTTGTCCTAGCAGTATCAATACTCCAGGAAGCTTGTATGTAGTCATCTTTTGGTGTGGACAACATACTAAGATTTTCACAAAAGTTTTAAGTATAAATTATTCTCAGAAGTCACATAAAAACTAAGCCAGAAATTGATCATCAAGAGAACAAGACACATCGTGTACTCCATCAGATTCCTTACCTATTTATTACATTAAATGGAGCAAATTTTCTGGATATTTATGTATCAGAATCAAATTCTCCACTTACTAATTTAAACACATCCCTGCAATCACATTGTCATTCTATCAAATGGACAGGAGGGCAAGCAAATAGATCATATTACGTTTAAAATTTGAGGAACATTATGTTGGTACTGAATGTACTAAGATAAAAAGGAACAGTTCATCCCAAATTGATTTATGATATAGAAGCAAAATGATACTGCATTTTTTGGGGTACACTATTAAATATACAGGTGAAACAAACTAGGAGAATGTACAAGTTAACTAATCAATTCCTCAGGTTGTAAAACTGAGAATCTAGAACATGTTATGTATGTTGATACTTATTTTTCCTATCACACTCAGGATTAAATGCATGCTAGGCAAAAAAGCTTCTCACAACTGCATTAAAAAATCAGGTATTTTGGACATACACAGTGGAATCTGATGAGTTTTAAGTCAAAAAGTAAGACATCTATAACTCTGTAAGCTTTGTAGTATCAGAAGGAGCAGAGGAAGACCTTTCCTTATTGCTGTGTAGGACTTATATGCTTATATTCACCATCTTTATGCAGCAACATGCTTTTCAGATGAGAAGATATAATTTTGAAGTAATTCTTACAAGGGGAAACTGGTCTACATATCTTTTTTTTTTTTTTTCTTCCCAGAGGCTTTTTCTGTGCAACTTTTGCCTCTGACCACTGTTAGGTTGCACATCACCCTTATTTGAACTCTGGGGATGAGATTGTTTCTTTTTCCAAAGGATATTCAGATATTCTAAAAAGTAGCCCTTTGTAATCACAAGGAAAATAACGCAGGATTAAAGGAAATCATCATTAGTCAATTTTCTTTCTATTTTTTGTCATCTGTTTACAAAGCAAAAGCAACTCAGACTGAAAACACTCCCCTTAGAGTTTCAGAAGGAATGTTATGGCAATGCCAAACTACTACAAATGCAGTCTAGCCTTCATTGAAACATTCCCATTCACGAGTAAGCCCAGGCATAAATGCTTGCAGTAAATGGGGACTTCTTCTTTGCGTGTCTCCTCAGTGTGAATATAGCCATAATGCACCTTACACTATTGCCAGCTATTAAATGATATTGTTTTAAATATTGTGTTCACTCCTGTGAACTGTGTTTTCTCCAGTTTGGAAAGATACAGAAAATCCCAGTCTTAAATAATTCAAGAGAGCTTCTAGTCACAAGATGACTTCTTTGCCCTCACAAAGCACTTCATAAATATGCACCAACAGAAGCAATAAAGGTACTCTGAAAATGATATACAGGCTTGTTTTAACCAAGGTAGTCTCATAAGCAAAGCTTCACTTACACAAATCTTCTGAAACAAGAGCTTCGAATTTAATTGTAAGACTGATTGCAAGAACATTAAACAGATGAATAGAGACAAATTAAAACAGAACTTAAAAATTCAGGCCCCAAACTCATCAAACAGAACACAATAACCTTTTTTTGACATACTTAAATAAAAAATTAATAGTGCTGGCAAAAAAAAACAACAACAAAAACAAACAAAAAATCACCAACCAACCAACACCAGATTTGAACTGTTCAAGATATACAGGCACATCTAACAAAACAAGTTCTCAGGAGTACAGGTAGAAGCAGTTCACCTAGCATATCTGAGTGGATGGTAACTTTTAGCGAAAATGAACATCTGGAGATACAGTCTCTTCATTAGAAGAGGATATCTGACTCCAATATAAATTAAGTGGGAGATGTAGAGGAAAGTCTTCTTTCAGACTATGTCCAAACTGACCCTCAGCCAGCATAATTCTTACAGTAGTTTTAAGCAGAAATTTACTCCCAGAGTTTCTATTCTCCAGTGAAGATAAGGAAATTTGTGTGGTTGTGTTTGTGTGGGTGGATGAGCACATGTATTTCTTCAGTAAAAGGTAATCTATAGCATATATATTAGATTGATAAGTTTACAAAATCATTTTTTTTTTTAACAAAGTCAGACTCATATAAGTGGCAAAAATCTTTTTGAAAACACCTCAATATTTACAGGTGTCTAGTGTCATTTTTTTTCTGGAAGATACTAGTTCTTTCAAAACAAGATTAGACCTAAGTATTTAACTCTTTGTTATATAGGACTGTAGGCTTTACATATCTAGAAGAAGCATAAACTCCTGATTTTAGTAAACCCATTAAAAGACACTCTTCTTCCTTTATGCATTTTAGATCTTTCTTGCAGACTACTAGGTTTCAGTATTGTAGCACCTAGTTCCCAGTTCCTTTTGTGGTCTAGTTGGATTGTCAGTGATCCAACACCTAGTTGTGATGAAAATCATTAGAAGTTAGTTCTCATTTTCATTCTAATTTTTCAATATATAGCTATTCTGATTTTCAACTGCCCAATAAGGATTTTGAAAAACCTAGCTGACATTCTGCATGTTTGAAGAGCTACTAGTTTTAAATACTTGTATGTTTGCCCTAATTTTCAAATTGCCTAGACTTGGAAGAGAATGGACACAAATTTCTAGAAAGATCAGAGGCAGTTGAAGCCTCTGCATGGTATTGCTGTTCTTACTCTGTCTGGTACTTCACCCTACTCCTATTTCAGTACTTCAGAATTATTCAAGCAATCCAATAAAAACAAGATAAATCATACTGTACTCCTTTATATGTTATTCTCCCTTATATTCCATTAAGTTTATTGATACATAGTAGTTGCTAATAAGATTCTTCTTTGCAAATAAAACCCCTTCTTCATAATATTTGCAAGGCTATTAAATCTTATCTGTGGCATTTCAGCTGAGAATTATAGGCAATTGCAGGGATGACATAGAGTCTGAAGTAAGGCAAAGAGGAAATTTAACCCTCCAGTAACTCACATTAAGTTCTCTCTGTTAACATAAAACTTACTTGATATTGCAGAAGAACAAAACTTTCAAGCTTGCTCAACAAGAATAGTTCATGTAAGCACTCCATAAAACTTCCAGAAATGGATCCAAGGTGATAAATAAAAGACAGTACCGTGTGTCAAACTCAAAAACATAAAAAGACATTTTATTCGCAAACCCTTATGTGAATTTCCCATATGTTTTTTCTCCATGAAGATTTCTCTCCCCATCTCCATCTTTAATGTAGTCTCAGTTATAAGGGACATTTTGTTTTCTCACCTGAGGCATACTAGAGATTGTAGGCAATCTACTCCCTGGTAGAGGTTCAAAAGTGAAGTTCTTGCTTAAACACTAGTCTCTTTCATACTCTCTTTGATTTCTTTCCTTGCATAACTCCTTCAGTATTCCTCTACCCAAACCAACTGAACTAATACACAAAGAGAAAAACAAAACAAACAAAACAAAAACAAAAACAAAAAACTGAAAAAAATCACTTAGCTAGCCCGTTCAAAATATCAACTACAAGTTTGCTCATAATTTATAAAATCAGGCAGAACAAAGCACAATCCTGTTGTCTGCAGACTGCAGCTTCTCTCTGTTATTTGCATTATTAAAGATTGTGAGATTGGAACCTCAGCATTGCAGGTCCAGATAAGGCAAAAAACAAGATCTATGTGTGATTACAGTGTTTACTGTATGGAATTGGGCTTCTAGTAATTTGTAGTTGATATTTTTCATATATATTAAAGGAAAATATGCAGTGTTGTGCTAAGCAAATTGAGAAAAACCTGGAAATTACTCCTGTGCTCCAAAGGCTAGTTCTATACTTCATGAAGAAATGAGGTAAGTGATTTTCATCAGGGCTCCTCATAGCAATCATTCCTCACAGCCTGTAGTTCATCCTTTACTAGCTGCACAGATAATGTACAAATTTTTCAAAAATTTTTGTTTTATGAGATGATATCTTTCTTAAATCCAATTTGTTATTACTGCCCCAATGAGTAAGTCAAATAGATGAAGAAATTTTATTTTAATATATACATTAAAGTAGCCAAGTTTGTCACAGCTTCTCCACATTACCAGGATTTGAATTCACAATAGAAAAGACATTTAATTCCTCCAGAATCATTTGGAAATTATTGGTTTTGTGAAAATGATGCTAAACAATCAGTTCACTAGGAAAAGAGAATATGTCAGTCTAACAGGATGTTGATTTTGAAAAGGCATAACTCAGAAACATTTTTGCTCCCTAGGATGGTCTTAAACCCCTTGGAGGAGTTTTAGTGTCCTGAGGTTTTTCATCTGTGTTTTCATCAGCTGAAAGATGATCTGATGTTTCTGAGTTTAATTAAGCCGAAAAAAATCAACAAAAATTTCAATTACTTGCAACTCTATATAATAGTAAGTATACACCATTCAACATGACATTCAATACTGCAAATACTTCAACATGACATTCAATACTGCAAATACCTGTTTAAAAACCATGCACTTCTAATTACTTAAAGGAAATTGGAAAAGCAGCCTAAGCAACACATTGTGAGTTCCTTGCTGTAAACACAGCTGATCCCAGCACAAAAATGCTGGGAATTGCTTCAAAGGCAGGCACTATTTCAGGGTATTACATTTTCAACACAGTTAAGAAACAAAGAAGCAAAATCAAATTCTGACCAGCTTACTTTTACTTTTTTTTTTTTTTTTTTTTCTTTTGATAAAATTTGCTCAATTAAATACTACTTGAGTTAAAATGGTTTGGATTATTTTTATCAACTAACAACGGTACCATAAATAGCTGCATTTAGAGCAG